>ML681989.1:58037875-58081735 GCA_007922195.1 Podocnemis expansa
TGTGTGTGTGTGTGTGTGTGTGTGTGTGTGTGTGTGTGTGTGTGTGTGGTTTGAATCTCTGGCTTTGTATGGAATTTAATATTTTCTTTGAATACAGCAAGGATGTAAGAGAGGCACCTGGTGCATCCAGGAGGGCAGGGAAGATGTGAACTATCAAATGTCATCACACTCTTCAAAATTCCATATTCATCTACTCATGTGGTATATATCAAATGCTACTTATAGGTAATGGCCTTTTGGTTGTATTTCAGGAAACTGCTAGATTTAAATTTAACCATATGTCTTTGTTGTCTGGAGTGTTATGTGGTACTGCTGGAGTTTCTAGTATAGATTTTATGTCATAAATTATAAAAAGAAATACTCAGTGCAGATGTGCAATGTATCTTGTTCTTGTATGGCCTCCTTTCTCATGATATCTAAGCACTTTGCAGTTGTTATGAAGTATGATTATACTTCAGTGTTGTTGTATATCCTTGGTATAGATACCATAGACGTCTTAAGATAAACATAGACTTGTAGTACCTGGCTCCTCTTTGGAAAGAAAGCAAGAAATCTGGGGGCCTTATTTTCAGTGCCCACTTTTAAAAAAGTGCACAAAGACTGTGCATGATATGAAAATGGGAAATAACTGAGTCTCTTACAACTGACTTTTTCAAAAGTAGAAAGTACCAATTTCACAGACTCAGGGATGCATATGGTATGAGGCTATATTTACTCATGGCTGAAAAACAACAACAAAGTTCAGTTAATATCTACATGCTTTTAGGCATATTGATTTACAAAACATACATAGTGCTACTACCAATATTCAGTTTTATTGATCCATGGCTCATTAACACTTATGCTATCTAGTGAAAGCTTATAACTGATGAAATCTTAGAACCTGCAATTAGAAAAATGTGGCTAAGGTAATTGGATGTATATTACTGTGGTTATATAATATTCAACAGACATACACATTGTTTTTCTTTCCATCAATGTATTAAATTGAGTACTAATGGAAGGAATTCTTAATTAGACTATTTATACTTCATTTTTTACTAGCATGTTTTATGTGCTAATTAAGCAGTGGAATGATGGTTCAGTTGTAGGATACTAGTCTAGTATTTGGCGAGCTGGGTTCAAGTCTTCACATTTCTGTGATCTTAGGCAAATCCCACAGAAAGTATGTGTCTGAGTTCCCCATTTGTGAAAATGAGTATAATAGTATGGTGATGCTTTCTGAGTGCCTCGGACCATTAGTCACCTTATCTGCCTCCACTGAGAGGAAAGCCTGCTAATGCTTAAATGGGTGACAGGGAGCCTGTTAGCTACCCAAACAATCTCCCACAGCCTTACGCCTACAGTTAACCTAAGTAAAATATCCCAGCACCCAATCCCCTCTGAAGTGTCTAACCCTAGACAATAACAGAAATTACCAGGCTTGCTGTCCACAGGGGAACAGTGTATACTCAGCTTGCCTGATACAACTTAGGATCAGGTCCTTTTGTAACATCATGCCCCTGAGACATAGTGAAAATGATCATATATTTATCATCAAAGACTCAGGTTTAAGAATATGGTGGATAAGAATATTGGGAACAAAAATGATTGTATATCAAACAAAAATATAAAACGCAAACCTGGATCTATACTTATCAGTAAAGTAGGTTTTCTTTCAAGGATTCAGTCTTTTGCAAAACTAGCTGATGTTTAGTCAAGTATTCATGAACATCTCCTATTCTTCCTATTCAAAGAGCTTCCTCAATGAATGGATAGCAAATTATTCTCTTCTGTCTCCTTATATTGCCTCAAACTTATTGTTTTATACCCAGAGTCAGGATGACCCCTATGGTTATTAACCTTGTATGTGGGCTCCGAGATGTCTTTTACCCACTTGTGTTGACTCCATATGCAAAACAGTCTTCCATTGTGTTGGCTTCATCTACATATGAAACTTGGCAGACAGGTGAATATCTCTGTCTAAACCTGTTTGCCAGCAAAGTGGGATTTTCTCCCATGAAAGCTCATGCAACAAATAAATTTGTAAGTCTTTGAGTGCCATGGGAATCCTTGCTTGTTTTGCTGAACTAGACTAACATGGCTACCCCTTTGGAACTAGACTCTAAAACAATGTGTCTCAACCTTTAGTGGAACAGGGAACATCTAAATGTATTAATTACTTTACATGGAACACCTGATAAAAACTTCCTTAAAAAGCCGCTATACAGTGGCTGTAATATTAGTAATATCTGCGTACCACACATTCCTGTGAAAATGATTTAGGAAACCACCTTAAATAAAATTTTATGACTATAACATTTATTTCTTAAAAATAGATAATGATCATGCACACAACTTAAAACTGAAAATATTACTTGTTTTAATGGGAATTTTGGCTCTGCATGATCGAACAAAATTCATTTACTCTCGAAGTAAGGTTCATCAAAGAAAGTCTTACCATGGAAGTTATGTCCAACTGATTTCGATGCCTGCAGTAACAGTGGTGGGAAATTTTAAAATGCCCCGAGCCACAGCAAAGGAGCAAGGAGGTGATGGATGCCGATGCACACCTGGAGGCTTTGCTGTGATTTAGGCATTTTAAATCTCCCAGGTATATGTTGGCTTGCCACATTGCTCCTTCCTCTGTCCTCAGTCACCCAATGGCTGGCCCCCTGGATGAAGAGGGGTCGGGGTCGGGGTCCTCTGAAGAGCACATTCACCCTGTCCATGGAGCACATGGAACACCAGTTGAGAAATACAACTCTAAAATATATTTGCAGGACATCACACAATTCCTTACACATCATCTGCATGCACATCTTACAGTGATTCTACAATCAGTATGATGAGCTTTTACTAGGGCCATCCGTAATGGGGTGCAGGACTTGGGGCCAATCCACCTGGGCAGAGTCCCCTGCCATGTTGGGGCCGAGGATGCAGTGGGCCAGCCCTGCACTCCCACTGCCTCCGCGAGTGAGGGGTGGAGTGGGCCAGTCTGAGGGCTGGGCTTTGCTCTCCCTCCCTGCTTCTGGGCTGGCCCAGCCTGCCCCTTGGCTGGCTGTTCCTCCCTGGGGGCAGGGTGGACTGGCCAAGAGTGGAGGCCAGTTCATGCTCCCGAACCCTTTCTCCTTCTCCCACCCCCTGCTTCCTTTGGCTGTAGGCCAAGGCAGCGGGGTGGGTGGGGGGCCAGCACGGCTTGGGGGGCAGTGTGGGGCCCAGAGCAATCACCCCTCTCCCAGGGATGGCCCTGGCTTTTATAGGCACCTTATGTGATATACAGCATAAATATACAATAAATGTGATGTGCTAGCTGTAGTGAGTTTGTTAGGACTGTTAGGAGTTGCTGACACTGAATAGTGAACCATTGGTCAGCTGGCACCAATGGTTCTCTGTGTCACAATTACTTCTCAACCTCACAGACAATAAACAAAAACTATGAGGCACTTAGATACTATGGCAGTGGAGGCTATATGTACCTTAAATAGATAATAATCAACACTCAACCTGCCATGCATATGTCATTCCTAAAAATAAACCAGCAAAAATCTCTCATTTTAAGAGTGAGGAAAAAATAACATCTGATTCTGTCCATTAGACAAAAAAGAAATGCTAGAGAATCAGGAAATGATGTTACAAAAAAGGTCAATACCATTGTAAGAAAGATCACTAACTGCTTGTTACATATGAAATATTTTTAAAATCCACAATAGGCCATGCCCACATCTCTTTCAAATACAGTATACAGAGAAGGAAAGTGAGTGTGTTATTCAAGAGGGAAATATACTCCCATCTGCCAATTTTATTTTTCTCCCTGGAGAAGGGGAGACCTTTAAGGTACTCTGGTTTCAGTGTTAACTGAGAATTCCATCAGCTGTTTCTGGAAGGCACTGCTCTGTGTGCCAGGCAATAATTGTGTTAATCATCCATTTTTAAATGACTGCATTTGAAGTTAAGTTGCGAATTGCTTTTTAGATCTTTAATTTGCTTTGGAAAAGTGAAATAAGTCCCCAAGGGCTTGTGCTAATCAATATTTGAAAGGCAAATAATCCTAGCTAATACTTGAATATAGGATACCCAATATTGTGCTGCTTAAAGAATTCTAGGGGAAATAAATACACTAGTTCAATCCAAACAAGCAAGGAGTCCTGTGGTACTTTTAAATACTAATAAATTTATTTATCTCATGAACTTTCGTGGGAGAAAATCCCACTTAGGAATTGGCAGGTTAATAACTTTTCAGATTGCCAGGCATAAAGAGATGGGCCTCTCTAAGTCCTCTTCAATCCACTGGGGATTCATGGAGTGGAGGATTGCATATCATCTTTTTTACCTTTTTTTCTAATATACATGATGGTGAATTGCATAGCTGGTGGTGTGGTGGTTTTTTTGGTCAAAACCTTTCAAATGCAATATTTGCTTGGAGAGATTGAGAATTTTGGGAGCTGGAGGAGGGGTCCTCATTATTATGCATCATGACACAATGCATTATACATCAGGGTTGCTTTTCTGCTTTTTAAACACTTGTTATGGATGATGAGACTAATGTAAATGGACATACAGTAAGAGCTGCTTCAAAACATTCTTATGATGTCGTATTCTGTTTTGAGGGATTTTCATTGCAGCATCGCTTGGAAGCCAAAGAATATACACATTTTAAAAGGCACTTTGAGGTACCCTAATAATTAGCTTCTAGGTAACAGTCAAGGCAAAATCACGTTTTATCAAAGGTGCCCTACTGGTAGGCAGTATAACAAACTAAAGATTTTACACTACAAATGATTTAACTTGGGCTTACTGTATTAATCCTGTGAGTGCCTGCTCCTACCCTCATTTAAGTCTATAGCAAAATACTTGTTGGCTTGAATGGATTCAGTCCCATTATAAGCAATCTTATATAATGTATGCTCTTTCCCCTATCTTAACCAGCACACCGTTTTAAAATGGATATTGAAAAGGGCATAGCAGGACCTTTTTAAAGGCCTTGAGAAGCCTATGGATGCTGGCCATGAAATAAAACTTTTTATTAAGACATTGTCCAATCAGGTGTTGACTTCCTTGGCTTGAAGGATGGAACCAGTTTATATTAGGATTTTGCACAGACTAATGCAAATGTGATGGAAAAGACCTACTGCATCAGGTGTGTCTGTGTGTCTTGGGGTGCGGTGGGGGGAGCAAATTCTTTAAGTTTTTTAGTAGTCTAGAAGATCTCAGGGAATATTTCCTATCAAATCTTGGGGAGAGAGATAGGTCAGTTTGGGCAGATGTTTAATGAATCAACAGCAGGTAGTGTATTAAAAAACCATTGCAGTTCCTCAGAAGGCAAATATAAAACTGTATCTCATGTTTAAGGGCTCAGGGAAATACAACTTCAGTGCAGTGTGGATGTTCAAAGAAGATACCGCTCAGTGACTCACAGAGCAAGTGGTAACAGGCATTTTAGGGGAACAAGTGTGGTGGCTATTTCTTTCTCTTGAATATCAAGAAAATTAATACACTTGTAGCTGTGCTGTGAATGTTTGAGTGACTTTGGAGCTGCTTCTGTGTTACTTGTGCAGGTATTAAGGGATCCTTCCTGTTGATTGGAGGATAACATCATCCTTATGGACTAAACCTGAAGCATGAAGATTTATGTTCATTTCAGACAGAGGGCTGAGGTTCAAATAGAGTTGTTTATACCTCCTAGTCTGTCTTGCTGCAATATAGAATAATTTCAGTTTTAATTTCTGTTCTGTCTCTGAAAAGTGTGGGTGGCCTATGGAGGTTTTGTAATGTGATATTTCTGGTAAAGTCAATCTTAGGTTTTCTTTTTGAACTTAATGATTATAATAAGGTAGCTTTCCCCCCTGCCAATGATTAAAACAGGGCGACAGCACAGAGTATGGTAAGTTTAATCTCACGTTAATGATGTTACACAACAACAGAGTTTGGGAGCAAAAATTTCATTCCCAGCTTCCGCCAGAGACACCTGTTTGTGCTGCGCAAGACAGCTAAAGCAGATGAGCCAAGGAGGATATACTGAGAGGGGATCCTGACCCATGTAGGGAGCATGAATTTAGCTCTTAGGCTAGGAGTCTAGAAGGACAGGATTCATTCTGCATCCAGACTTAATTGGCTAATAAAAATTTGATAGCTTTAACAAACTTTAATAAATTCACATGGTCCTTTCCTCATTAATTTAATATCTTTCACTTCATACACATTTTGGAGTATGAAACCTCATTATCCTTCTAGAATCTCCAAGAGCACCTTACTCTTCTGCAGAGAGCTGATCATGTAAGTTATCCTGATCTCACCTCAGGCCTCCTTTCTAAATAGTTCCTTTCTACCTCTCATCTTTGCCTGTCCACTTACTCATGTACCTGAGCCCCTCATTCACATCTCTACCTCCCCTTAGTAACAATGCACGTTTTTCCCTCTTTCACCCTAATGCAGTTCTCCAACCTTCTCTAGCTCTCATGACCTTGAGTTAGGAGCGTTGCTGCTGTGCCCAATTGCCATTCTCCTTTCCTGTGCCCCATGGTTTGCAAAGGATCATCTTGTAAACTTGTCTGCTACTGTGTAGTCTATGTCCTAGCTGCTATGTGTCTAAATATTGGGGCAGATGGTAGAGGAGCAATCAGTAATAGAGGTTGGTGAGCAGCCAGCAGGGAATTGGAAAGGAAGGGAAGCTCTGCATTGCATTCCTGCCACTCAGCAGCCATAGGAGAGCCAAATGAGGAAAGTGACTTTTGTAGTGAGTCAGGAAAGCCAGAGATGTGCTTGGGAAGTCAGAAAATCTGAGAAAAGGACAGAAAGTCAGCACTTTCCACCAAAAGCCAGAAGTTTTGGTCCATCCTCCAACATAACACAAGCTCACCCCAAAGCTGTGCAGGCAAAAAGATGGACTACACAACCACTAATTGGCTCCCAACACCCCCTGGTAGGACTGGAGGAACAGCTCCTAGGGATAAAGTAGCTGTCTTGGAACTCTGTAGAGGAAGAAACTAGTCCATGGACTTAGCTACCTTGAGGATAGAGATGGGCCATTTACTCTGGTCAGCTTCACTGCTTCTTCTCAGTCTGAAGGTCATCAGTGGATTTTCCCCAGCATCACTGTTTCCTCCTCATGGGGAAAAGACATGGTTGAGTTGGGGCCCCTGAAGCTAAGTAGAAACAGCTGACCAGTGTGGTGGCTTTCTGTCCTTATAGGAGTTTCTGGAGTAGCTCACATTTTCCTGCCTTCACATTTCTGAGCCCTGGTCTACATTACAGGGGGATATTATCAGCAGTCAAAAAATTAAAATAACTTGCATATCTCCCTTTGACTGCCTAATCCTACGTACAGCCCTCCTGTCACCTCAGTATTGTGCTGCTTGCTGTGGTGATCTTCAGGAGACAAGCCTTGGGAAGACAACTGCTGCTCAAGGCAGCAGGGGAGGTACAGTAGCAGTACTTGCTCTTTTCTTTTTTTTCTGCCCTCTTCATGGGGAAGTGAGTCTTGGGGGCAACACATCACTTCCCCATTGCATATGTGTGAACATGAGAGCATCACTGTTGGAAATAAAGGCAGTAAGTATTGACAGTGGTGTCACAGTGTGCACTTGGGCCTGTAAGAGGGAATGGGGCCAGCCTACATGTGCCTCATTAACAGCCTTGTGATGGGGCCTGGTACAACTCATCTGGATCCTTTAAAGAGCCAAGGAGGAACCTGTAAATGGAGAGCTGTAGAAAATTGGAAGACTCATTTTGGTAAGTTTCTAAGGACTGTGAGAATCTGCTGTAGTCACCCCTGGCCGTGGAAGGATCTATGGAAGGTGGCTAGTTCTGCTGCAGTGAGTACAGGGGCTGAGACATGTCTCTCCAAATAGTTAGCATATGGTTCTTTGGCAACAAGGTGTTATGTATCTCAAACTACTATTGTCTTCTTCACAAGTTAGTCTAGTTCCCCATGTTAGTCTAGTTCAGCAAAACTAACAAGGAGTCCTGTGGCACTTCTGAAGACCAACAAATTTATTTATCGTATGAGCTTTCATGGGAGAAAATCCCACTTCATCAAGCATCTGACAAAGTAGGGTTTTCTCCCATAAGACCTCATCCGATAAATAAATTTGTTAGTCTTTAAAAGTTCCACAGGATTTCTTGTTTTATACTCATCATCTACTCCCTTCAGCTGAAATCTTTTGAGGAAAGAGGATCTCCGAAGAATAGCACGATAGACTTCCTCATGCATTCCTGAAATCTGCTGACACTTTTTTCTGTTCAGAGCCAATAAAAACAGACTTTTAGGTCTTTCTCTTACTACATCAGCAAGGAGTGAGGTTGGCATGGAGAGCAGAACTGAGCTTTTTAAAAAACAAAATAAAGGAAAGCTTCATACTTCCTTGCCTTTTGATGATTTTTTTCTAAGGAGCACACTTTGTGGTATGCTGGTAGCTAGGTTTTCTTGCACACCTGTAAATTTAAATCAAATTCAGTGAAGGTGCTGTAATATATATATGCAACAAATTAGATAGAGATGGTTACTTTCTGGGATAACGATTCAACTTGAATACCATTTATCACTTCCTTTTTAACAGTTGCGTGTTTTACACTGAGTAGATCAGTAATGAAAGGCTTGATCAATGCAGTTATTGCACCCAATTTAATCCAGTTTTGTACTGTGGGCCTACCAGGTCAGCCCGTGGAAATGCTGATGCTACGAAAAACTTTACTAATTTACAACAAGGACTGCTCTTACTTCATTGCTCTTGTGCTAAACAGACTTCTTCACTGGATTTTTTAAAAAAAGAGCTACATAGACAAGTATAGCTAAGATGCAGTGGTATACTGTACTGTTTTGTTCAAGTTGTAACATATTCAGCATCCATACCCTTTTAGTGCTTGAGCCAACCCCACTGAAGTCACTGCTTTTCGTGGGAGTTAGATCAAGCTATTTGTAGCAAAACACAGGCTATATTTTCATGTTTGCTTTTTATGTAGTATTACAGTTTCAAGGTACTGCAAAAATGCTATAGTTTTGTAAAATATACTTTTTAGAAGAGAGCCTCCAAATTTTTTTTTTACCTTCACATATAGAGAAAAATGCGGGGCAGAAATGAAATATATAAAAAGACACAATATGTTTCTGGGTCACTTATATTGTTATAAAGCACACTATGCGGATCTGGTATTAATATGCAGCGTTACAACAGATACTATTATAAGTGTGTGTGAGTGCATCATAGAGAGCTGAAGGCAATGGTCTAAGATGAAATAATATTTCTGTTCTCAAACTGTCTTCTACATGCCCATTATTTGGTTTGTTATAATTTTACCAAATTAATTTGCAAACTGAAATTTTTCAGTCAAGAAACTACTCTTCAAGAGTTTATATACAAATTTGCATGTTGTAATTTTCACCAGTTAAACTCACTGCAGCTGAAATAGTTTTCTTTTATTGTTTTTATTTTGGTTCCTTTATAACACAAATGGCTTTGTTCTCAAATTCTGTATGTATGTGCATAGCTTTGATTTAGTCAGTAAAAAAAAACCTGTTAATTTCCTTTTGACAGGCAGTTGTGTTTTCAACAAAACAAATTTTTCACCTCAATTTTGCTATGTTAGAACACCAAAAATCTTCAGTTTTTTTTGTTAGTTTTGGGCTGAATTTTTTTTCTAATGCACTGAAAGATGTGGGCAGAGAAATATAGCAAAGATGTAGTGATATATTTTGACCATCTCTAGTTTTGAACTAAGGCTTGTGATTTTCTCACGTTTGAAGAATGCAAGGTTAAAGGCTTATTTAACCATTTGAAAATAGAGTACTGAGCACAAGTGCTAAATTAGTTTCCACATAATTAAGAAATGAACAGCAGGCTGTGATTCTCTTTGCAGATTCCAGTGCCTTATTTTATAATCATTGCATTCTATTGGATTTGACAGTGAGGGGACTCATGGTTGACTTAAACCTGGTGGCCTCTCAAATCCAGGGATCTCATCATGCTTAAACTTTATGTATCTTCTTCAGAACTTCGATCTCCTTTTCCAAGCAAATGCCTCTCTATATTAAACTTTGTTTCCCTTTTTGGCCTGGTGACAGTGTAGTGACATATTTAGCATTTAGAAGTTGATCATTAATTACATTTATCATTAGTTAAATAATGATGAAAGCTGCAAAAGAAGAGATAGTAGGCTGTGATTTGGAAAAAGTGTGGCTATGCCAAAGGCACTTGATCACTGCTGTTTCTTCAGACTAAGCAATTAATTGTCATTTTGGGAAATACCCTCAAGGAACAAAAAGATGGTGTCTTTTCTGTATAAGATTGCTGTCTGCATGTCTTTAACAGATTCATACTGAAGTGGTGGGAAAGAGGAGGCCCTGGTGGTTTGGGATTTGGAAGTCTCAGAATCAATTTCTTGCTGGCATGGATTTCTCAGAAATAAGTATAATCCTTGATTTCTTGTTCATTCATTTGGAAACTTTTATGTATTTTGCACTATCCATGCCATGCTTTTCAATTTTCTGTTACTGACAGAATGCATTTATTTGTTAGCTGTTCTAATAATCATGGTTGAGATGGTAATTCCTATTTTCTGCCATATTTTCTGTGGCATATACATTTAAAGATTGTTGCCTTTTTGGTTAAAGTAAATTTCTCATGCTTATTCTTTTGATAAAAGGGATTTTTGTTTTCCCCAAAAACATTTTAAAATAATTGATTTTGGCTTTTTCTGTGTGATGTTTTGTAGATTGGACATTAAAATAATGAATGAAATAAGAAATAAGAAACAGTTGTACATGCTGCTGAATAGAGTTCGGGGTCTGATCTTTAGATGAACAAAAAAAAATTTTTTTTTTTTTGAAACCATTGAAATTCATCAAAAACAGACAAAGAATCCTGTGGCACTTTTAAAGACTAACAAATTTATTTATTGCATGAGCTTTTGTGGGAGAGAATCCCACTGTCAGACGCTTTGCCTTCTTCAAAGTGTCTGATGAAGTGGGATTTTCTCCTGCGAAAGCTCATGTGATAAATAGATTTGTCAGTCTTTAAAAGTGCTACGGGACTCTTTGTTTTTTGGGTTTTTTTTTGCTGAACTAGACTGACAAGGCTACCCCTTTTGAACTAATCATCAAGAAGCATTGCAGATTTAAGAGTGTCAGATGCTTCCCTAATATGACAGACCCAGCACCTGTCAGTCTGAGAACCATTATATTAGAATCTGATCTCTGTCCCTTTCCATATGTTCACCACTACAGCTCTGTGACTTGGTCATCAGTATTCACCTATAAACTGGAGTAACTTGCACCCCCTACTCAATCTAAATAGATCACCTCTGCGTGTGTTACTTAGGGGGTCTAAAAGTGGAAATTACAAAATTGGTTATTGTGAAGCCTGTTGGCTGGCTGGCTGGCTGACTGACTGATTTGATCTGGGTTACTAGGTTAGTGAGTGATGTTCTGGTAGGAATATATAGGCTGATGCTGTTGTTAGAGATTCAAAAAGTGCAGCACCAGCAGTCCACTATGTCTGCTGTTCTAAAATTTAAACCACATCTTCACAGTTTTCCACTAAATAGAAAGGGGCAGCCCTTGTTGTCACACATACACGCACAAAAAAACCCCCCAAAAACCCCAAAAATGTGTATGACAGTATGTTTTCTTTTGACTCATTTTCATCTGGTTAGGATTAAAGCAGAGAGAATTAGTCGATTGGTGCTATCTTTATTAAAACGCATGGATAAATTTTAATGGAAATATCTTGAAGATACATATTACCTCACACTTAACTTAAGAGTTTTGCTCAGAGTACTTGATTCCAGAAAGGAATAAATGTCTCACCTTTCTAATAACAACAAGAATATTATTTGTACTGTTATGAGGAGATGATGTCTTGTTTCTTTCTGAAAGTTGCTGGTTTTTAAAAGGCTAAAAATGTCACTAATTTGCATCAGTGCCTGGGAGAATTTGATGGAGACTGTAGTGAAAGGGGGACAGTCCTAACAACAAGGGAGGGAGACACTCATCAAGAGACTATAAGCTTCTCTTCTAGGAAGGTCTAGAACCCATTGGCCGGCAGGCTTGAGGGTGCTGATTGGTAAGTATATTCTAGCTCTTGGGATTTAACATACTACTGGGGCCAGGTAGAATCTCTTTTTTGTTTCACCAAACCCATCCTGTCCACCTAAACTAGGAATGGGAACCCAACCTGACAGATGCTGTGGGTCTAACTCAGTGGTTTTCAAACTTTTTCTCAAGACCCAGTTGAAAAAAAATTATTTATGCCCACAACACAACAATTACATCTTTGAGCAATGCATTCCAGTATTTTGGCAGTGGAAGCAGGGGGCACTGTGACCCTGTACTTGAGGGCCTGCGACACAGTCCTGGGTTCCAGCCCTAAGTCTGAAAACCACTGGTCTAGCGAATCATCTGTTTAGTGCATCAGGAAAGAATATTTGCTCCTGTGGGTCAATTGGCGGGGGATCAGGGAGCTTTCTGCCTTCTAAACAGTGTGTTGAGTAAGAACATGCTTAGTACCTAACTTAGGTATTTTGGTGGAGTTGTTTGTTGCAACTTGAGGCTAGTTTTCAATGCAGTTAAGAGAATAAAACAAACAGTTCCTAAAGGTAAAAGACCTGGTATTTTGGTGATGGGCCTTTGGCTCATGTGATAGGGTCAAACCTTGTGGCTTTCATGGCCTGAGGTCACCACCTAGCTGCGTCCTGTCTCCTGCTGGTAGGGGGAGAGTGGACTGAGCCCAGGGGCAAAGGCTGAAGAGACCCCGCCCCCTGTTATGTGTTATGATTAGGAGCCATATAACTCTGGTGCAAATTAAAGGTTATATGGTCAGTAGCCCTGTAATCCTCACACTGGAGCAAACTAAATGTCTAACGTAGGAAAGTATAGGTGATGGTGACACCCCTTGTGTTATAGTTTAATAAAAGTTGGGGCCTTCCACTTAATTTCATGCATGCCCCTGTGCTCATTTGGCCACTTTGTCTGCATCAATATGGTTAGATTTATCATTTAGATCAGTGAAAAATATTTACCAGCTATCTGAGTCTCTGGAATATAGTGAGGTGCGTGGAAAGAATGTGGAGAGGCTGAGTGCCATTTGATAGATTTTATGTGATTTGGACTAGTGTATATAAGCACATTTGCAAATCAGCATTTTTCAGTGTCTAGAGTTCTCAGTAAAGTTAACAAGTTAATGATACACATGTCAATGGGGGGAATAGGCCATATTTATTCATTAAATGATTTAATGCATTAAGTGAACATTGCGTTATGTGGTGAGGCAGCATCATATCAAAATGACAGATAGATGGGGGGCTGGTGGATCATCTAGTAGAATTTGTAATGGGATATACAATCACTCATTTTCAAGTCTCCTGTTTAAATAAAGGGCTTGTCTGTAGTAATCTAAAGTCATTGCCTTCAGATGGCTATTTTATAGGCTTGTCAAATTAGTGTGTGGTCTCCATCCAGTCCAGAGTGCACATGTCCATATTGCACATACAATTTCAATAGACTCTAACTGGCACCTTTTGATAGCAGTCTAAACAGAGCCATAATGCTCTGTCACCAGGCCCATCCTAATTTTTTACCCTTAAACATGGCCCAGCCTACTGAGTGGCAGTCCAGGGAAGCATGTTCTGTGAAAGTCTGTGTCACATTGACTCTTAAACTGAAAGGTCAGAAGGGACCTTTATGACCATCTTCACCCACCTGCTCCACCTGAAGATACTGCATTGACACAATCAACAATTGATGGGCCTCACCTAGTCTTTCTCTGTATATAAGGGGGGTGGCCAAACTTATGAAACTCAAGTGCCGCATAAGTCGATTATTAAACCTTTGGGAGCCACACGGAGGCATATAATACTTTTACCCACTCCAAAATTACTAAGCTTAAAACTCATTGCACACTTTAATTTTATCATAAAAGCAGGGCAAATATTTATCCTACTAATGTCAGATTCTAATAATTACTTAAGGTAACCATGAAAACTAGGCCTATACAGTAAAAACTTAGCTGTCATTGGATGGAGAACACTGCAGGCTAGCGGTAAATTTTTAAAAATCTGGGCAGTAACTTGTTTATGCAGTATAAAAGCTCTCTCAGGTATTAATCTCTAAGTATTGCACAATGGTATGATTTCACAAATTTCATTGTGGAATAAAATGCTTCACAGCAGTAAGTTGTGCCAAAAATTGAAAGTAATCTACATTCAGTTTTAAACTTTTCTCCTTTGTATTTTCATTTCTTAGTATTCCACGTCATGTTTAGGACTTATAAAACATGATTTTATTTTAACAAGTAAACTGTGTTAGGGCCTATGAGAAAAATCTAAACATGCCCTGCTTCCCCATCCCCCCCTTTGCCGCTTCCCTGTGGTCTCTTACCACACTGCAGCTTCTTTGCTCTCCCCAACCGTGTCGCACTTCTGCCCTCCCCCCCCCCCACTGTCCTCAGCCAAGTGGCCACTTCCTCGCCGGCTCTGACCATGCGGCCACTTCCCCACTGGGTGGACCTTGCTGCTCTTTCCTGCCAGCTCTGACCATGCCGTGCTTTCCCCCCGGCTTGGATCTTGCTGTGCTTTCCCCACGTCTCTGACCATGCTGCCCTTCCTTGCTGGCCCTACCATGCTGCTGCTTCCCTGCCAGCTCTGACCATGTGGCTGCTTCTCCACAGGCTCTTACCCTGCCACTGCTTCTCTGCTGTCCCTGACCATTGCACACTTCTCCCCCTTGTCTTCCACCATGCTGCCCTTCCCTGCCATGCTCTTCTGCGAGCTACACTTTTTCTTTGAAGAGCCACATGTGGCTCATGAGCTGCAGTTTGGCCATGCCCGGTATACAATAAATAACAGTGGTCCCCAACCTTTCACCAGCAGATGGCACAATGCTCATAAATGTCAATGGCAACTGCCCCTCAGAAGTAGGGACACCACTGATAAATATTGTCACACACATTTTCCATCACCATCATGGTGGTATATTAGCACCTACACAGGATCCTCTTGTGCAGTACCTTTAAAAACTGAGAGCTGGCAAAAAATATCTCTGAATGATTCTATCTGTATCAACTTTACTGAAGATAATTCATATGATTTTAAAAACAAATGATTTTCTGCTGCTGACCAAGCAAGGAGTCCTGTGGCACTTTTAAAGACTAACAAATTTATTTATCTCATGAGCTTTCATGAGAGAAAGTCTTAGTTTGTCAGATGCTTTGAAGATGGGGAACCTACAGAATGGGAGGAAAATAAATTCAGGGTAACGTAAGTCATGGGATCAGATCACGCTGTTACAGCAGATCAAAGCAGTTTGAAATTGAAAAAAAATGAGACAATATGAAGTCCCTTGGGGAGGCATCATAGAATAAAGTCCATTGATTTCTGTAGTCTTTACCTAAGAAAAATCCGCCTTTTCTTTGAGTTGTGTAATTTAATCCCCAGACTTCATCTTCACGTCTGATAATGTCATCCATGTCTTTTAAAGAACAGGTCAGAAAACTGAGAACTATTTGCTGCTTTATGCAAGACTTGGAAGTTTTCTTTCCATTATTGTTTACTTGGGTGTATGGATTGGTTCTGTTAACAGTTTAATTGGATTCCCTTAACACTCCCAAGAAAGTTGAAGGCAGCAGGAGTCTGAATGATTACAATAAGACTGATCACCACTCTGTCCTGCTCTATCCCACCACAACACATGCTTTGCTTGGGCTTTTTTTTTGAAATTAGCCTCTATAAAAGTTAACTTTGGGAAAGCTTTAATGGGAATCTCCAAAATTGCTGTAGAGAGTGAGGTTGGTTGGAGTAAGATCTACAGGATCTGCTAATGGTTCGTTCATTCTTTCTTTCTTTCTAATTGGGCTCATTACACTTGTTAGTTATTTGGTAGTGTCATCTGAAGTTTGCTAAAATGTATTTTATAAGATTAACTGTTAAAGCTGAGCAGAGCTTGTCAAGTGCAGTATAAATTCAAACAAATAAATTACCTTTGCCGCCTCCTACTGTTTGTACAGGACTGAACTGTAGTGATGTTATTCATGCTGATAAACTGATACTTCTTCACCAGGAGCTGTCACTGTGAACATAATGTGATTACTTGTGGAATAAAGTACTCGTATTGACTGGTACCTATTGTAATATTGCTTACAGATATTAAGATCCAGACTGTGATCCCATTACTCCCATGAGAGGCCCCATTCACTTCACTAGATCAGTTCACCACAAGTGATGGTATTGCACTTGGGTTCTTCATAAACAGCTACAGAAGAGGGGTGGTGGTGGTGCTGTTACTTACACTGTGCTGAACAGTGTCCAAAATGAGGCTAGTTGAGTAGGACTTCTTGTGGGATCAGCTACCCACTGGTAGGGCTAAGGAATTCAGAATATAGGGTAAATGTATAATCAAAATACCTGCAAATGGACAAAAACTCTTCTTTGCAAACTATATTTGAAAATCATTCCTGTAACAAACACTTACAAGGCAGACTGCCAAAACCACAGCTTTTTTTTTTTTAACAAAACAGACAGAAAAGCCCTTAGGCAATGGGACATGAAATTTTGTGATTCTAAAAAAGAAAAACATTAATTTTTCAAAGGTATGACTTTGTGTAATCATCTGAATTAAAACATCACAGTACCCGAGGGCACAGGAAGCCCCAATTGGTAATTTAGTTTAAGCCTTATTTACACTACTATCTGCAAAACTATTCTTGACCTATATAAGTCATCAGCCATAATAAGCTTTTATGTTAAGAAGGAGATTCAATGGGAGATGTCTTCATTGAAAACACTTCTGATATGGTGAGCAAAACATCAAAGAAGATTAAATCAAAAGGTGAAACAAAACTCCTTTAAAAGAAAGTGACATGAAATTCTTTTATTTCTCCCCCTTAACTATGAATGATTTTCACATTAGAAATAAACAGTATAATGTAGTTGGTTTATGGGGGGGGTGAGGGAGCCAAGTCTGTCTGTAAGAAAAGCTCAGTTCTTCTCTCTGCTATGCTAGAATATGAGGAAAGTCCCTCCAAAGGAGATTGAGATTTACTTATGATCTACAGATAAATCACATTCTCATTGTTTCTGTTAAATTGTGAAACTACTAACTGACTTATAAAATATTTGTGCACTAAAGAAAATTGTCCCACAACCTTAGTGACCTAGTTTGTTGTCCTTCATTTTATATTTAATTGAAAGCTGAGCTTCAGAAGCTGGAAAGCTATGGCTCAGCTTAGTGCACAAAGTGTATTTTCCCATTAAACTAGTAACACAATATTTCAGATGCTGTACTGAAAAAGTATTGGATTTAAAATAAATACTTGAGCTGATTTATTTTTTTTGAAGCTAAGACCTGGTTATTTTTTTCCTATTCATGTGATGGTGCTGATGTGGTGCTGTATTAAAAAATTCTGGTATATCTTCTCCTGTAAGAATTTGGGCTTTATGCTTGCTGGCTTCTCTAGTACCTTTAAAAATTAAACTTGTGTGACCAGACAAGCTCCAATGTTAGGGAAGTTTTTGTGTGTTTTCTATGGAAGGCACTAGCATGCTGTAAAATATGTAGGACTGCCTGTTTTTCTAAGTAAAGAAGAAAGATAATAGGGTTGTAGAAAAAAGCAAGATGGGGGGGGGCACAAATAAACAAAAAGACCCCCAAACCCTGAAGTTCTGGTAGCTGCTGATAAACATAATGAAATTTCTAGAACCTCTTATTAGGTAAATTAATGACATTAGTGATATTTTTGAGGAATTTTTAAAAAAATCTTGTTAAATGGGAATTAACTGTTGGCAGATGTAAGTAGTAGAGATGTATCTGTAAAATACATCCAGTATCTATTTCTTTTGAACTAAAGACAATAATACTTAAATCAGTTAATTAATCTCTGAGGCCATCTCTTCATTCCTGAATGAACTCAAATTATAATTTAAGCATTGCCAGTGGATTTAAATCCTGTTCACATGTAAAAATGAGGTACTTGGCCCCTCAGGAGGTATAGGCTACAGTCTGAGTTAGCAAAACTCCCCAGCTGCTAATACAATCTCTGTACAGCTTGAGTGCTATTTTGCAGCATGGCAACTCGAGTATAAATAATTACAGTTAACTTTGCAATAAAGACAGAGCTGAAGACAAAAGTGTACCATGAACCTATCTTCCTTTTATACAATACGATTTGTTCTCAGCAGGATGATCAAGTTATGGCCTTGGTTTTGCGAATACTTCTGCATATGAGTAAAGGTACTCATCTGAATATTCTGGCTGAACTCAGGGGGACTATTGAAGTGACTTGGTTATTTGCATGCATCTATTTTCAGGTTCAGAACTTTGGTGATTATTTCACCTATCATTTAATAACCCACTTTGAGGTCTGTAACCTGCACCAGTGACTGTGCACACAAGTATTCTGCTTGGATTTCTAGTGTCTGTGTTTAGAAATGGTCTCTGATGAAAGAACAGAGTAACAGTCCACTTCTGACCTACTGAGTCATTTGCTTTTAAAGATAGTAGTTCAAAGGGGAATGAAGATGATATAGAAAAATAAAGGCTATTGCCTCCAGTGTAACTATTTATGAGCAGATAGATTACTACAGTTTTCTAGGCCAGTCTGACTGTCAGCTTTCTAAATGTAAAAAAGTAACCTAAAATAGAAGTTTATATTATATTGCATTACTTTTTCAGCTTCATGTGGAAAATAGCATAGTCTTAAACTCAGGATGCTGTTGTGTGTTACTTTTATATAGGGAAAGACTGTATCTTTATGATCATTCTGACCAAAGAATGAAAGGAGCACTGCATTTGTGCTCTGCTGAGAGTACTTTTGGGATTGCGGGTGAAGGGGGGGGATGCACTACTCCCACTTGCAGGTGAGCTCTTTTTCTAGTTAAAGGGTGGGTGTGTGGGTTCATTTTCTCATATTCAGCACATAAGATTCCTCTTTCCATAGAATAATGTTTTCTTTCAGTTGAGACATGCTTGGGTGACTGAGGCTGGGAGAAGGGAGAAATGAAATGAAGAGTGTGAAAATGTCTTTTATAGAACTAGTTCTGTAAAGTAAAAACAACAACAACAACAACACTTCAAACAGGTGATTTTTGCAAATTTTCAGACTGCTGAAGTTTTGCCCCTTTCATTTCTAGTAAAACATAGTTAAAATATTGTATCAGAAAGTCCAGATTGCCCACATGTATTTAAACAGTGAAGGTTCTGGTGATAAACATTTTCTCCCTTTTCATGTTAGGCTAAATTTCCTGTAGCCTTCCATGATTAAACCTAATTAATTTTGATAGAATTATAAAGTACAAGATCTCTGCTTGCAGCATTGGCTATGTATTTGTGAATGTTAGATCCTGTTTTGTCTGGCATACATCTCCTCACCTTGGAGAAAAGAGCGTTGTCCACTCTTGGGATTTTGTCATAAATCTCATAATAATTGTGGTGTTTCTTGAAGCCCCAGCTTCTGGAGTCATTTGAACACATGAAAATCACAGCTTTCATTCCAAGTAAGAGATGTGTCTAGACCTCACAGTTGCAATAGACAACTGGAGACATGATGTAAAGATACCCCAAAGAATAAAAGAGAACTTATATTGAGAAACACATATTTTAAGTTTAATTTTTAAAGCTGTCTTAAAGCCAAGGTCTTGACTCACACTTTTTGAATGTCTGGAGTTGTCAATACCGAAAAAGTTGAACAAGACTCTTTGGAAAAATGTTGATGAAATTAGTCAGGAGAAATTCACACAGACCTGTGCAAATAGGGATTGTATTTTCACATTCTTACTATTTGAAATACACACAAGGTGAGCACAGACATCAATGTTTTTCTGTTTAAAAGTCAGCCGTAGCTAGTGTTGCCATGTAGTGGGATTTCAATTTACCACATTTCTCCCTTTTTTCAGAATAGGAAATAGCTATTGTAAATAGACATTTTTAAAGTTAGTTAGGTAGCTCTGTGTGTGAACTGAGTTGCCAGCTTTGAGGATAGATGAATCAAGTTATTTTAATATATTTCTATAAATATCTTGTGTACAGATTTTAAATGACATCTCTCTGAATTTCCTCAGGTATTTGAAATTTTAAACTAAAGGAGGGAAATCAGTTGGCTGAGAAAAGCAGAGATGGTGAAATCAATTTATTAACCATCTTTATCACATGGTTCTTCCAATTATCACATGGATTTTACCTCCAGTCACATAGAGTATGTTTGCTTGCAGTTTTTATAAAAGTTATTTCCTTGCATACAAAGTAAATGGAGGTATAGAAGCTTGTAATAAATAGTCCTTTTAGTTACTCCCAGAAGGTAGGAGGCCCTGAACACACTGTTACCTATATTTGGAGGAGGGCTGAAACACAAATCACTGTTTCTTAGCCCTTATAAGGGGAACCCCAGGCCTTCTTAGTCTCATCTGATGAGCGCTCACAAGAAAAATTTAAGTATCTCAGAATAACTTCTTTCCAGGGCAACTCAAAAGGAGAGAGGCCAAGAATGCCGCCTTCATTCTAGTCTGTCTGTGTAGTAGTTTGCAAGGAGTTCGTCTGGCTGCACTGTTGCATTGGGTCCGCTCTGTCAGGTTTACTGTTGGAGCTTGCTGTGTTCCCTGTCAGGTCTGGGGTGGGGATCTCTAGGATGGCAGTTGCCCCTTGCAGCCTGGGAGTCACTCCCGCACTTGTCTGCTCAGGATGATCAGCTGACTGAAATAGTTGCCTTTTTGAAGTCCTCTTCTCTACCCTGCATGATTGAAAAGGTTGGAGGGGCAGGGCTGCACAGGGGCTGTCTGGCACCTTCTCCATAATCATGGGGCCTATATGCACTGTCATAGAGCTCCATAAAGAAAGGTTGGAGGAGTTGCGTTGCTATTCTTGGTGCTCTAATAAAGTCTTCCCAAAAATTGAAGATAAACAGGTGACAACATTTCTCTAGTTCTGTAAAACTTGTTTTTTGAAATGACACTTTTGCCCTCTATTGTGACTCTTATTTTTTTTTTTTTTCTTAAAGTCCCAGTTCTTGGAGTCTGTGGAGTCATTTCAAGAAGGCTATTTCTAGCCTTTGTGGCACATGATAAAAGCTGGAAACATAAACTCTAAAAACACAGCAGTCAAATGATCTTTGTTATCTATTTTTTAAATTCTCATGGAATTTTTAAGCTAACCTCATTCTGGGGAGCCTGTCATGATTTTTGAGTGTTTGAGGTTGCCATGACTGAAGTAAAGGCTGGGATTTTTCAAAAGAACCCAAGGAAACTAAGTATCCGTATCCTACTGAAATTCAGTGGGAGTTAAGATGCTAATATCCTTCAGACATCTTTGAAAATTCCAGCCAAAATGTGGACTACAAAAGAGTTAATGTGTTACAGTCAACATTGATTTGAACTCGAGTTGTGTTGCCAAAGCTAACCAAAATAAAAGTAACATGAGAAAAGCAGTCATCCGTTGTTGCCTGATGATAGAGAAGGTTTTAAAAATCAAACACTCCAGTACAGCTTGGCAGTGCACAGAGAAAAAGCTAATTAATTATAAATAAGCTGAATAAATAATTTAAATTAACATTTATTTCTCCTTTATAGTTTAACTCATGAAAAATCATTTCAATTAAAATTTTCATTTCACTCTGAGATGCAAAGAGGCACTGTAGTTTGAGATGGATGCAAAGTTCTTTATGATTTTTTTAAGTAGCTTTTTTTTTACGGCAGTTATTAAAGAATATCTAGGAAGGAAGAAGGAGACAACGCTAAGTAAAGTTTCCTCTGATGGGGTGATTGAACTTGTTTTCAATTTATGAATTAATAAGCATGTTAAATTTAAGGCCCAATTTGTCAAAAATATCTTGGTTTCCCTAGAATTCATGTTATATGCATGAAATAGACACAGTTTCTCTATGAATAATAATTTCCCATTTTCTCATGAGCAAAATGAGGTGATTCATTCTTAGAATCATAGAATCATAGAATCATAGGGTTGGAAGGGACCCCACGAGGTCATCTAGTCCAACCCCCTGCCAAAAAAAGCAGGACCACTCCCGTTAGATCATCCCAGTCAGTGTTTTGTCCAGCTGGGACTTGAACACCTCCAGAGATGGAGATTCCACCACCTCCCTAGGCAACTTATTCCAATGCTTCACCACTCGCCTAGTAAGGAAGTTTTTCCTAATATCCAGCCTGGACCGCCCCAGCTGTAACTTGAAACCATTGCTTCTCGTTCTGCCCTCTGTTACTACCGAGAACAGTCGAGCTCCCTCCTCCTTGGAGCAACCCTTCAAGTAGTTGAAGGTTGCTATCAAATCCCCCCTCAGTCTTCTCTTCTGCAGGCTAAATAAGCCTAGTTCCTTCAGTCTTTCTTCATAGGGCTTGTGCTCCAGCCCTTTGATCATTTTTGTTGCCCTCCTCTGGACTCTTTCTAATTTGTCCATGTCCTTTTTGTAGTGGGGAGCCCAAAACTGGACACAGTATTCCAGATGTGGCCTCACTAGTGCAGAATAGAGGGGAATGATCACATCCCTTGATCTGCTGGCAACACTTCTTCTGATGCAGCCCAGTATGCCATTGGCCTTTTTGGCAGCAAGAGCACACTGCTGACTCATATCCAGCTTCCCATCCACCATGACTCCCAGGTCCTTTTCTCCAGTGCTGCTATTTAGCTGATCACTCCCCAGCCTGTAGCAGTACATGGGGTTTTTTCGTCCCAAGTGCAGGATTTTACACTTATCCTTGTTGAACCTCATGAGATTCCTCTTGGCCCACTGCTCCAGTTTGTCTAGGTCTCCCTGAATCCTGTCTCTGCCCTCTAGGGTGTCTACCGTTCCCCCCAGTTTGGTATCATCTGCAAACTTACTAAGTGTGCAATCTATCCCATCATCCAGATCATTGATGAAAACATTGAACAGAACTGGCCCCAGGACCGACCCCTGGGGCACACCACTTGTTACTGCCTGCCATTGATTCCTACGCGCTGAAACCGTTGTTCTAGCCAGTTTTCTATCCACCTTACAGTCCATGCATCTAACCCATACTTCCTTAATTTGCCAATGAGAATGCTGTGGGAAACCGTATCAAAAGCCTTGCTAAAGTCAAGGTATATCACATCAATGGCTCTTCCCGCATCCACAAATCCAGTCATCTCATCATAGAAGGCGATGAGGTTGGTCAGGCATGATTTACCCTTGGTAAATCCATGCTGACTGTTCCTGATCACTTTATTTTCCTCCAAGTGTTTCAGGATGGATTCTTTGAGAAGCTGCTCCATGATTTTTCCAGGGATTGAGGTGAGGCTGACAGGTCTGTAATTCCCTGGATCCTCCTTTTTGCCTTTCTTGAAGATAGGTACTATATTTGCTTTTTTCCAGTCCTCTGGCACCTCCCCCGTTCGCCACGAGTTTTCAAAGATAATGGCCAACGGTACTGCTATCTCATCAGCCAGCTCCCTCAGCACCCTCGGATGCAGTTCATCCGGCCCCATGGACTTGTGCACATCTAGTTTCTTTAAGCAGTCCCTAACCTGACCTTTTGTCACCAAGGGCCTCTCTTCTTCTCCCCAGTCCCCCGTACCTAGTGTAGTGGGCTGGGAGCTGACCCTGCTTGTGAAAACTGAACTCATCTTCTAACCCATTTTGGTTTGTTTGCACTACTGATGAGAGCATTCCCATTCGTTATGGCCTTGTGGAACTATTTCTTTTGATTCCAGTCTGTAAACTGGGCAGATTGGAGGGAAAGATTTGCTGCTTGTTTTGAACTACGATGTAGTTTTTCTATGAGGAACATACTTTACCCTGCAAGTTCCTAATAAAAGATACTTGAAAATATTTACTTTTACTTTCTGAGACCTCTTGGCATCATCATTCTTCACCCTTTTCTTCCTATGTCTCTTAATTATGCTTGTTTGTTTATAATCACAAGTGCACTGGCTACTTAGACTGTCTGTGCTGGAATCCTCCTCTTTTCTCAATTTATTGTTGCAGTTCCCTTATATTTGCTTTAGCCAACCTGCAGTTGTCAGTCCTACCATTCATGGTGTTGCCTTCCTTTTTATGTACGAAGGATGAGTACATTATTCTAATGCACTAATTCTCTTGTTTCAAGATCTCATTCAAAATCTCCTTTTTAACCCCTAAAATCCTCTATACAAATCCTCCATACATTTCTCCCAGCCTACATCACACCTGTCACCTTTTGTAAAATACTTGGTGTGTGTACTCACAAATGGAGAATTTTTGATGATGTGGCATGGCATTCAGTTTCTGTTAAGCACTCATTTGATGGGACTCTTGGTATAAAGGTTTTAATCAGTGTAACTTTGATGTTATGTCAAATAAGTTCTAAGAGAGCCTTTATATTATGCAATATAACCTGATCATATGAAGTCCCAGAGAGGTAGATTAGGGGCAAAAGGCAGATGAGGTGGTCAACTGTACATGATAGTGATTAATCATATGACTTTTTGGTGTATTATGTGGCTATCATTTGTGTGTGTGTTGGCCACAGATTATATTTATAAATGATTTTTAAACTTCCCTTTGTCAACCAAAAACAATACAAAGAAAAGGGAGAGAAAGTTCAGTAACAGAGAGAAATTAATAGGTAGACAGAGAAGAAAAGAGATGTTTTCACATCGTTTGACATGAGCTAAATGGCAAGTGGATGAGAGTTGGAGAGAAGCAAGAACTTCTAAATGACAAAGGCTACAAAGAGACAAAGCTCATGTGCTAAACTGAGTACTATTTAATGGAGGGACACAGAGGCCATTGCAAGATTGTAAAGGAAATGAATAGAAAGTGACCAGCTGCAGGGAGCTGGTTGAGCAAATGCATGAAGGATTTTAAAAATGAGAAGGACATTTTGAACAAATACTTGAAATGAAAGGGCAGCCAATAAAGTTATTTGAGCACTGGGAAATGTGGTCGAGATTCTCTGTATGTCAGAAGGAAAACTGAAATATTCCATACATACTGAAGTGAAGAAGTGCAATTTGGCAAAGACATATAGAACAGAGCTGCAGTAATCCAACTATCGGAGATGAGAACTAGCAGAGGTTGCGTCAAAGGAGTTGCCTGAATGAGCATTGTTATGGAGTTGATACCACGTAGATATGTATAAATTCAGTACGTAGGAAGAAAGGGACAGAAATACCTATGTAAAGGGAGAGTGTGCAGTAGCAGGTGTGTGACATCTGCACATATGTATACACATATAGTATGAAATGTTGGCCCCAGTGAAATCAGTGGGAGATTTGCCATTGACTTGAGTGGGGCAGGATTTCACTTTCTGTTTGTGAATAAACTGAGTGGTTTGTAATTGTTCAGGTAGGTGCCGTATTTTAGGATTTGTTATTTTTAGAAGTGACTTTTTAAATATTTGGTCTATAGAGTGTTTTGGGATACAGTTGTGAGAGGAACATTTTATTAAATAAAGTTATCTCACTAGACCATGAGAACTTTAGGGTCCTGTTTTCTGAGAGTGCACTTATAGAAGGAACATATTGGTTATCCACCATTTGGGGTGTATAAATATTGAGCAAGAGTAAAAACATACTGATCAGTAGTTCAGTCCCATATAACCTTACAGAAACTATGACTTCTGGAAGGATGCTGTAGGTTGTTTAGATATACAGAGTAATTGCCCTTTTTCTTTGTGGTGGTTTATTGGCCTTAACCATGACACTTAGAAATAGAAGACTTGACTTTGTACAATGGTTCTTAATCTCCCTTGTTGGCAGTGAATTTAATCAAGTACTATCTCTGTGGAAAGAGAGACCTGGTGCATTACGGGACAGGTGTCTATATTTTTGTTTAATGATTTATACACATTTTTCTCCTCTTCTGAATTCCCTGGCAAGGGCTAGTGAGTCTGTTGGATTTCTGATGAAGCATTTGCTGGAAAAGTACCATGAACGTTTTTTGTCACACAGAGTACTTTTTTTGTGTAAATCTTAAAGCTTTATCCCACATTTGACTTTGAAATTATGTTTTTCCAGATTTGAACGGTAGATAAAGATGTATGGGAGGAAAATGACTAGAAAAAATATTTTAGTTCTTAGGGTTTTGCTTATGCCTTACTTTCTCAATCACTGCTTCTGCTCTTCAGACCATTGAGAATTAATTCCCAGGTCTCATTTTGTCATCTGGAGTCTTAAGACTTCATCTGAAATGACTGTATCACAACTAAAGATGGTGGAAATGGATTTTTTTGTCTCACCGTTGATTCCAAAAAACTTAAAACCCCATCCATTTTCAGTCATACAAAATATTGTTTGATCCCAAATGATTTTTTCCCATTTTGACCATTTTTTATTAAAAAGAAAACCTGAAGAAAATTTCAAAACTGTCATTTGAGAAGCAAAACTTGAAACAGATTGATATTTTTTTACTAAACAAAGTTTTCAGAATGTTTTAGTACTGCTTTATCTGCATTCTGTGTGTATGTGATTTCCCCTTCCTCCCTTTTTTTTTTGGTACAAAAATGTCAGCTTAGAACCCTTCAACTAGCTCTATTTAAGACATTTTAAAGAAATAAGTATTTGTTACTGGACTGTGAAGCAAATGACACCATAATAGATAGAGCCTTACTCAAAATATGTGTCCAGTTCAACAGTTGCTTTAATATTATCATGGCCAGGTCAGCCACCTGAATAGCCAAACCAGGAAAATTCTGTAAAAATATCTCATCGTTATTAGCACCATTTTAGTTCCACAGTATTAATGATATTGGGAGCAGTAGTGGAGCCACCCTGCAGGTCAAATCAATACAGCATTTAAAATGACAGCTGCAGTTGACAGCTGTGCATTCTACGTTATCAGCACTGCTAGCATTTGTTGAACTGAACTGATATTAGCTGCTCGCATCCCGGTTCTCTACCCCAGGAAGATTTGTGACATCACTAAGAATCTATCTCCCAGAATTCACAAGTGAAACTTACAGCAGATTGAATGAGAGACAATGGTACAATTATTTATACACTGGGATAGTCTGAACTAGGGAAATAATAAATAGAAAAAAAAACAATCTCAAAGTCACTAGTTCAAGTTCAGTAGCCAAAAGAAGTAAGAATCCCAGAGGAGTTCAGAGGCATATATGAACTTACTTGTCTCAGACTAAATCTTAGGGTGGAGGAAATGGCTTGGATAAATAAGAAAAGATCCAGACTTTGTCTAAAATGTGAACTGACTTCCAGTGAGTTTTGGTTCAATAGCATGTGTGCCAGTAGCGAGAGAGAAAAATGAGTGTTCTGAAAATGTTGAGAAAAATACTGTAATAACAGTTTATATTTTTATTTTATCTCTTGGAAGGTACTGCAGGTGAAGCACTATGTAGAGAATAGCCAAATGCTTGGAGGTGGTAAAGACCTTTATTTAAGTGTTATAATTCTGCTTCTAATCATGCTACAGCTTCCTCCCATCTCTATTACATTTTGTGCGTGAACAATGTTTTTATATCTTTCTTATGGAGAGGTATGATGGCCTTGGAGCAAAACAGTAAAAGCACATTGAATTTCACTCACCCTCATGGGTGTAGTTGAATACAGTTTGCATTCCTTGCATCCATAGGAGAGCTGTGTCTGAGGAGGGATTGATAGCTGCTCGGAAGGACAGATTGCAGTACTGCTATTTCCTACTACTAAAAAGGGAAGTAACTTTAAACTTCAATCAGAACTCCATGGTACCCTGGAATGCAGCTAGCTTTCTCAAAATCAGATACAAGAGGAACGTGCTGTTTCAGCATACTGGCTAGTGTCCTGGGCCTGCCATGCATCTGATTGGCTTTAGAGCCCTCAGCAGAGTGTGGGTTGTGCAAGGGTGGTGGTACTGCTATTTTCTGCTTCTACTGGGCTTGCTGCCGCCAAGGACCACAGGCCTTGGCTCTGCCATAAGAAAATGGACGGAGCACCTTATTTTTAAATGTGATGGGGAGGAAGAATACATGGCAATTTTGAATCTTTTGTTGGTCTTTCTAATGTTAGTACGTCTTTAAATGTAGGCTGTAAACTACACAGAAAAGTACATTTTCTGTTTGTTTGTTTTTATTCTATGATAGTCATATTGGGCCCAAGAAGTTCAAGAAAGAATTTGGTGACTCCTAGACGTCCTTCATATTGGCTTGATTCAAGCTGTCAAATCTGAAAAGTATCACTTTCTTTGCAATATGACACTCAAAAGAGTGGGCAGATATCAAAGCCTGCCCCCAACACATTTTGCAGAGTGGATGTATCTTAGTCCACTGCTGTTGACATTCATTCCTCAAATGTCCACAAGCTTCCAAAAATGGATGTTATTTTCAAATATGCTTTTATGTCAGTCAGAGACTCTTTGTCTTTCAACCACTTATTTTAGCTAAATTTTCCTTGATAGCACATCGGTATCCTCAACTGTTGTAACTTTCACCAAATCATCAGCTACCTTACTCCCACATATACAATGAAATAGAATGAAAAGTCAATTTGTTGCGTCTCTTTGATCCTCTGAGCCTTTTTATGAATTCCAGTGATGATAGCATTCTGATTTCTTTGAAAGAAACTCAGGATCGCTGTCTGGAAGTCAACAAACATCACAACATATGCCTCTGTTTCTACCCTCTTTATTTTTTCAGTGCAGTCAGAATACCTTTTATTTCAGTGAAATAATTTGATCTGATATATCCCCAAGTGGTGCTGTTCCTTGTACTTGGTGCATTAGGCCAATGAAAGAAGGCATCATAGCCGCCAACGATCCTGGTGATTAGAGATTTGCACTCTATTTACTTGTATATAAATGTGCTGTTGATGTTTATAAAGGTGCCCATCAGTACTCTTGCAACTGTTCTAACATTGTTTGGTGTTGAAGCTCACTTTTTGTGGTCTAAGAATGAATATGCAAGCTCAGGAAATAGAGCAGAAAATCACTACACATCAGAGTATCATGTATGACATTTTAATCACATAAATAGTTCATCAGAGCATAATTAGGGCAGTTGGTGAATTTTACCCTCAAAATTCACCCTCCTTGATTGCTGTTTTAACTTCTTTATTGGTGCTTGGTTTTTTGTAGCTGCATAGTCTCTGACATCACCGTTCACTGTATTCTGAGATGATTTCTGACATCATTCAGTATTACTCTCCCAGGATTCTTTAATGGTCTGTAGGTGTGTTCTTGTTTTTTAAAGTTCTTTAAATAGATAACTTTAAAACCTGTTTGGCAAGGTGAGCTGTGTGGACAGTGTGAACTCTGGAGACGTGGGTTTTGTTCCCAGTTCTGCCAGTGACCCTTTTGGGTGGTCATAGGAAGTCATTTCACCCTTTCTAGATCTCAATTGCTCAATCTGTAGGTGGGGATGGTAGTGACCTCCTTTTTTAAATTAGGACAAGCACTGTGTAAGAGCTGGACACTATTACTGCTATAGAAACAAATCCTGATTTGTCTCCACTTCCATCCTATGCTTTAGCTTCACAGTCTTTAAGTGTGTATGTAACAGTAAATGCTATGTTTTCTCTCCTCCCTCAAATACCTCTTGAATATTCCTCGCTGCAAAGTATTGTGTCCTAAAATAACAGCAGCATTTAGCTATTCCCTCTGAAAAAGCTACATGCATATTTGCTGCTTAATTGGCTATTAGGAATATGTCATACTTAAGATTATTTATAGAGAATACAAAATCTTGAAAGTATGCTTTTAAGTTTGAGTCATGGGTCACATACTAAATTAAAATGAGGGCATATTTTAATAATTCTTTTCTCCATCCTATTCTGGTGGGGGGGTGAAGGAGCTGTTCTGAATTTTTTTAAGTAAACAATTGTTTTGAAAGCTCTGTAATAAAAAGCCCACAAATGATTTGTGTATTTGATACATTACATGACTCTTATTTTGGATGAGATGAATATTTCTAACTCTCCATACAGATATGAGAGGGACCTACAGTGATGACCTGAAAATGAACCCAAGCAAGGATAGGAAGGTTGACTTGTATGGTGGCCCACAAAGGTGGTCTCAATCACCTCTGAGTGCTCTGTTGCAGCCAAAAAAACTGGATGTGGATACAGTCACCATGTGCTGAGCTCACAGCATGTGCTATGGAAAATTACTGTAACTTGCTATAAAAGCAGGGTGAGAGGGGTAAAGGGTTGAGCCACTACAGGGCAGAACCGCTCAAACAATTAAAGTGATCTTGCCACCCCAGATGTGGGGAGGGGTTCCCCAGAAGGCAGGTAAATCCTGATAGAAGGGCAGTTGGATTGTTCATTATCCATCCCACCATGCTTGTGTTTCCTTAATAAATGAAAAGAATTATTTGGTTATTGGGATTTCCGTGTCTTTTCTTTCTCCCAGGCCTAACACCTACACAATGCTCCTTTTTCCTCTGATGTTATTTCTGTTGCCCTGTAGCTAGCACATTCACCTATATAAATCTAGTTTGCTGGGGGTTCTCTCGTGGTGCCTAAAGCTATCAATAAAGCATACACAAAGTTTTTTTTTCCATTTTCCCCCCCCCCTTGAGAGGAGTATTTAGTACTTCTGGGAATTTCCCAGTAGTAGGAATTCATGTGGAATAAAAGATTCAGAATGAAAGCCTTTTAGATGTAAAACTACTGGAGAAAGTTCTTTATTTTTAAGTCTTTTTATCTCTAGACTTGGAATTAATATTTGATGGCTTAGAAGGAGTCCTCGGTAATATAAGTGTATATTGGTCACACACAATCCATCTATTTTCCAAATATTTTCCAAGTATTTTCAATCCTATCCTTTTAGCTAGAGTTTGGCATGTGTTCTAGCAAAGATGGTGAATGGAATGTGTACCAGTGAATTGGGATGTGTATAAACTCGCTCGTGCTGGTGAAACTATTCATTTTTCTTGATTCTTTTAATAGCTCACAGATGGGTCTAGAATAAAACCAGTGTTCTGTGGAACTGTGACCCACACTGACTCCTCCCTATGGGGAGGGCATAACAGGGAGGGGTAAAGGAGCAATTTAAATGCCTTGGTCACAGCAAAGCCTATATGCATGCAACAGCACACATTGATGCATGCCTGGAAGGTTTGTTTGGGCATTTTAAATCTCCTGTCACTGTTAGTGGCTTTTTCAAGAACGTTTTCAGCAGGTGTTCTACATAAAGTAATTAATATCTGAAGGTGTTCCGGTGTCCACCAAAGGTGGAGAAACACTGGTAGAAAGCACCAGATATAGCACTTTTTTTTAAATTGAATTATCTAAGAAAAAGTTAGGATCCTTGCCTTGTGTGGCATGACTTGAAAGAAGTTTTGGAATCACTTGGAAGAGATCCTTAGGATCCCCCATACACTGTGTAAAGCTCATTGTTGAAATCTCCACATTGATACAAGAGCTTGCAGTATAGTGGTGCAGTATATTAATGTTTTTGTTGGGAATATACTCTGGTTTGCTAGCCTCACAACATAAAGAATTAGATTCCAAATTTGGAAAATTTGGGGTTAGGAAAAGGTCAAAGGATATGCTAAGAATATAAGTAAAAAAACACAGGGAGTACATCATTTTGTAATGAGGAAGGAGTTCTGTGAAGGTGAGCAGGTGAAACGCAGTGCACTTAAGACAAGAATGTTATGGAGAGAATATGAACCATGACCCATAAAACCAATTATTGGTTAATAATTTCGATAGTTACAGATTTATCTTTTTTAGTCAAACATTATATTACCATCTTTTGCCATACAAATGCAAGAACATTAATCAAACTGAATCTGCAGTGCATGTTGCTTTTATGCTCCCATTGGCCTCACATATAGCATTAGTTCCCCCAAAATATTTCCCATGATTGGTAACACCAGTTCAGTTCTAATAGTCTACCAATGGCAAAAGTACTAGGGTAAGTTTTCAGGGTGCCTTGGTCCACCAACACTTTTGCCAGGGCATTATCTAACCTTGCCCAAGGTAGGTTTAAATGACACACTGGTAAAAGGTTAAAAAGAAATAATAATAACAACAGAGACTAAATCCCATTTTTAAAAGTGACATACCGTATATCATCGCGTATAAGCCAAAAATTTTGTGCCTGAAAATTGGCTTCAAAACAGGCTCTTGGCTTATACTCAAGAGAATATGGTAGACAGCCCCTCCCAGCAGTTTGCCAGACCATGTGGCAGGCCGGAGCCCCAGTGTTGCTGGGCGGCCGTCTTGGGCAGTTGGCCGGGGCTGGGGCTGGAGTGAGGATGGGACCCCACGTCTGGAGCGGCCATGTAAGGGGGCCCGGGGGGGGGGGGGGTTGGCCTGGACATTGAGGGGGGGATTCAGGGAGGCCAGGGAAGCGGTGGCAGGCACAGGGGGTTGGGGAGGGGGTTGGGGAGTTGGGGAAAGTGATGGGGCGGCTGGGAGGGTTCGGGGGGGGGTTCAGGGAGACCAAGGAAGGGGCGGCAGGGCTTGGGCATTAGGGGGGAGGGTTGGGGAGTCTGGGAAAGCGGCAGGAGGACCCAGGGTTTTTGGGGAGCCCAGGGAAGCAGCGACAGGGACAGGGGATTTAGGGGGTGCCTGGCAGGCTGGGAAGAGCAGCAGCAGGGGTTGGGGGGTGACGGGGAAAGGGTGTTGGGGAACAGGGAAGCAACAGCACTGAACTGAGAAGGGAGTAGCGGGAGCAGCAGTGAAGAGCCAGGGGGCAGCAGGAGGAGCAGTGGGGCAGCAGTGGGGAAGGGGCAGCAGGTAACAGTGAGGGAAGGGTGGAGTAGGGAGTGGCAGTGAGGAGGGGGCAGTAGGAGGAGCAGAGAGCAGCAGTGAGGGAAGGTCAGAGCAGGGGGCAGCAGGAGGAAACTGAAGTGAGCAGGGGGTAGCAGTGAGGAAAGGGCAGAGCAGGTGGGAGCAAGGGGGCAACAGTGAGAAAAGGGTGCAGCAAGAGGCAACAGTGAAGTAAGTGAGAAGTGAGCAGGGGGCAGCAGTGGGGGTCAGCAGGGGTGACAGCAGTGAGGAAGGCAGAGCAGGTGGGAACAGGGGGGCAACAGTAAGGAAAGGGCAGCAGCAGGAAACTGAGAAGTGAGCAGGGGTGTAGCAGTGAGGAAAGGGCAGAGCAGGAGGGCAGGAGTGAGGAACGGACAGTGGGGGGGGGGGGGCAAGGGAAAAGCAGCAGCAGAGATTTTGGGGTAGGGAAGCTGTCAGAAACTCCAGAGAAAGCCAGCAGCAGTGGGTGGGGGGTTAGGGGCCACGACCAAAAGGGGACCTTGGCTTATACCTGGGTCACCAATTTTAGCTTCTTTTTGGGCTCAGAATTGGGGGGTTGGCTTGTGCCTGGATCGGCTTATACCCGATTATATACAGTAGGTACTTAATACCCTAACCTTCACGGAAAGTCAGTAAAAGAAACAAGGAGTCCTGTGGCATTTAAAGACTAACAAATATATTTATTGTGTTAGCTTTCACGGGAGAAAATCTCACTTCCCTAGACCTTATGTATCAACACTCCATACTATCTTTGAGACACCATGGACCTCCTGAGAAAAATAGAGTCCATTGGTGAGCTGCCAGAAAACACCATCCTGGCCACTGTGGACATAGAAGCTCTTTACACCAACATCCCATTCAAAGATGGATTACAAGCTATTAGAAGAACCATCTCAAATGACGCCACAGCACACCTTGGGGCTGAACTTTGTACTTACCCACAACCATTTCAGATTTTAGGATAATTTATAACTTCAAGTCAGTGGCACTGCTGTGGGTACCTGCATGGCCCCACAATATGCCAACATTTTTATGGCTGACTTAGAACAATGTTTCCTCAAGTCTCATCCCAATGCACCTCTCCACTACTTATGCTACATTGATCAGGGTTGAAAGCTGTTGGTAGGCCTATGGCTCTAAGAAGCACAGGAGTTGGAGCTCAAATCATTTAAAAACCAGTGTAAAAACTTCAAATTAATAAGAAAGACTTTAAGAATTGGGACTCCTAAGGATCTCTAAGAAGCAGCTGAATGCTGGGATTCCCCCCCCCCCATTTTTGTAGAAGTTTAAGTAACTGTTCTGTAAATTTAAACTTCTTGTGTGACTCTGGGAGCAACTGGATGTGCATTATATTTGAGCAACGCACCTGTTCCTTTGTCTTCCCATATTACTTTGTCTTCCTGAATTTGTAGGGCTTGTAAAGACTACTGTACTCCAGTCTGAACTCCTGCATAACACAGAGGACATTAGAATTTCACCCCACAATTCCTGGATTTAGTCCAGTGTCTGAACTAAAGCACATCTTTTACAAAGGCAGCCAATCTTGATTTAAAGACCCCTTAAGGCGTGAATAATTTATTATTCTGCAGGGGCTGCTGTTTCAATGACTAATAACTGTCAGTTTTCAAAAAATGCATCTAATCTACTTTGAACTTTGTAGACTTCAATTTTCAGTACTGTGACTAAAGTGCTCTACACTTGCCTCTCCTGAAATTCTGTAACTCAGAGTGCTCAAGATGTCACATTTGTGAGGAAGACATAACTGAGCATTAAATATCACCCTGTTTGTTGCTTTGGCAGGCCCTTGTTGTTAAAAAGAGTAATTAAGAGCTAAGGAAAGAGAAGATAAATTTGCCATTAATCTTTCCCAACACAGTGGTGAAATTATTTTTGGTGAATTTTTTGAACTTGTTGAAGGTGACGGTGAGAACCATAGAACCCCTTGTATGAGAATCATTTCTGTGTCAGGCAAAAGTGATACAGAATATGGTGGCTCAGTAACCAGCCTAAGGCTGTAATTCTGAATCTCTCTGAGGGTGAATATTAAATATGAGGCCAACATAGAGTGCTTCCTCTTGTTCCTTCTCTTACTTTCAATCAGTCCCCACACACTCCTTTTCCTCTTCTCGGTCTGTCTGTCCTTCTTCCTATTATCTCTTTCATTTTCCTTCTCTTGGTCCTTATTCCCCTTTAACACTCTTCCTTTCCACTTCTGATGATAAACTGCTAGTAAAGACATGCACTGCATACTGCAGGAATCCACTAGTAACTGCCAGTCAAAAATGTTTTTTAGGGGAAGAGATGTGACACTGACTCCAGGTTATAAGGTTGCATTGCAGGTGATTCTGTCTTTTCTGAGATTCCAATCTCCACTTGAGGCCAGCATAGCAGGCAAAGCTTGCCTTCGAATTTAGCATCAGTGTCCTAAGTTACTGTGGATAATTAAAAAGGGGTAACCAGACGCAAGTAGGTAACTTCTCTTCGGAATTGCCAATGGGCAAAACCCAGTAGCAGTATGCAGATATTTCACTGTGCTCAGGCGTTATTTTGTCATTTCTAAAGGCTATTTATTTAAAAAAACTAAATAGCAGCTCTGAGATATTTTTATTACAAGCCATTTTTCAGAAATGTGCACAAGTTGGATGCCTCCTGTTATACACTGGTAAGATAATAAGGGGGACAGAATATTTGACAACATTGTTTGCAGCGGCATTGTAGCTATGTTGGTGCCCCAGGACATTAGAGACACCAAGTGGGTGAAATAATATTTTTTACTGTAAACTTTCACACTGATGCAAACCTGATGGAAAAACCCTGAGTAAGCTCGAAAGCTTGTCTCCTTCACCAGTGGGAGCTGGTCCAATGAAAGATATTGCGTCACCCACCTTGCTTCTCTATTTGACAACATGGTTTTTTACATTAATCTTTCCTATGCAGATAAATGTAGTTCATAGCAAGTGTTTGACTGGAAGAGGCACCTGTGTTTTGAGAATCTTCTGAGAGGATGGCGCTACAGTCAGTTATTCTAATTGCACAATCTTCTTCTTGCCAGAGCAGAATAAAGGTATCTGCTCTGCTGTGTGTTGCCCTCAGTTTTTACCTATGAGAGTTTGCATTATTTACATACGGGCTCCTCTGTGGCTGTGTGATTCAAACTCAAATTCACTTCTTTTTTTAATTTATTTTTTAATTCCTGCAATCTTTTTTTTATGCTTCTCCCCTATTTCAAGTAACTAGTGCTGTGCTGATGCTACATATACAGTACATACATTCTGGCTAAATACACCCTAATAGTGAGGGGGAAAAGTCTGCCAACAGATGTTTTTGTGCAGTTTCCACTAATTATATTGAGGTTGGAATGCATCTGTGCAGGGCTGAATTTGGTCTATTAGATTAAAATAGATATGATGATTTGGCAATATCTGTCTCTTCTCTTACACTATTGACAACAGTGTTTGTTTTCCATAGAACTTGTTTATACTTGGATGTTATAATCTCTCCTAGAGGTCTGTTCACCCTTCCTCCCTTCCCATTTTGCTTGTACACTTCCTATCTGCCACACCTTTCCTGAGTACTGAATTAACTGATCCAGACTTCCTGCTATACTTCTCCCTAGACCTACTCCTGTGTTTTCATATTTAAACTAAAAAGAGCTGCTTTCATTCACCTGTAAGATAGTGTGCTATAAATAAGAACTGTTGTCATTTGCATTCCATTACTTTATACCAGCAGTATTCCTATTGACAAGATGTCAGATGCATAATAATTCTGTACATTCTCACATCAGTAATAATTCAGCATTTTATCTTGATGGTAAAATTCATTACTGAAGAATTTTGAAATCATGTATTATAAATGGTAGCATGAAGCCTTGACGTTAACATTCAACTGTGCTGCATGTTCGTTTCAGGTTTTTAGTGTGCCGTACATCACCTTCCATTAAGTTTCAGAATGTTATGCAGCTGCTTTTTAACATATTTTCCTCTTTAGTGAGTTAAAACCAATGAGACAGAAGAATTTGTTTGGTTTTTCCGTGTTGCCCGTCAGGATGGGAAAGGACTTTAACTTTTCTTGGAGTTGTGGTCTAATTGCTACTTATTAAAAATAATGAACTATCTTTCCAGTTGTACTTTCCCGCTGTAGATTTAATTAGCATTTTCCCTCCTTTTGCTAGGCTGATAGAGCTGAGAGGAGGGAAACTGAAGCAATTTGAAACCTTGTTAGAAATTTATGAAGTGCTAAAATGTTTTATTCCCAGAGGCTGGTTTGCCAGCTGTCACTGGTAAGCCATTCGCTGCCTGCCTGTGTGTATGTCTGTGATAGCAAGGGGAGGCAGCAGGCCACAGTCAACAAGAGCATGTACATCATTTGGCAGATTATACAATCCATAATTAGCAGGAAGTAGAGTGAAACTAATTATTTTTCTCCACAATTGGCCAATGACATTTTAGATGAGGATGGATGTGGCATAGGATAAAGGAAGTGCAGAAAGGGCATGGTGATTCCCCCATCCTTCAAACAATTAATGGGTCATATTATACAATTCCCGTAACCTATTAACCTAGTGTACCTGCTGGACAGGGATAACTTTCAGAACCATGTGTCCTACACTGTACAGGACTGGCTGCAAGAAGGGCTATGATTTTGTGTGTTGATGCTTCATCTGTGAAAACTTGCTAGCACATAACTAGAATCAGTTTGGGAAACTGAATATTTTTGATTGCTGACCAAGTTTATACAGGTGCCACCCTGGGGGTACATTGACTGGTATTGCTTGCCCACAAGTGTTTAAATTCTGTATTTTGATATTCTCTCATACCCCAGTAACATCTATGAAAAGACTAAATATGCATCCAAGGAACGAATCTGCCCTAAATCTGATTCTGACTATTTATCCAGACAAGCCAACTTGTGGCATCTAAAAGAGTAAGCACTTCATTAAGAGAATTAGTGCTAGTTTTTATTTTAGATTTCATTCAACAAAATGCTAATCAATCTGCTTCTATTTTAGAGTAAACCATTGCTCTTTTGCAAGCAAGTCAGTTGCCCCGCAATCCCATATGCAAACACAGCAGCTTGAAAACTAGCTTTATTTCCTACCAGTCTGACCTTTAAAGTTCATTTTCCTTAAAAATGAGATCAGTTCAAATATTTTATTATCTAAGTGGAGTCACTTGAAGTACATTGCATGGAAATGTATTGCTAAAGAAAAACTACAAAATCAGGGAGAATTTAGAAAAACAAAAGTAACAACTTTTTCCTACCCTGAAATCAGAAATAGATGATATTTTGCTTTCTGTGATTTTCTTGTTGCAGATTTTAAAGTATTAATTTATGGTCTTAAATATGCCTAGAAATGTCCTTTTGGGTCATTCAGTCTACCCTCTGCATGGAGCAAGATATGTTTTCCTACGCTAGTCCCTAAAGTGTTTTATTGATCATGCTCTTAACACCTCTAATGACGATGTGCCAGCTACCTCCCTAGACAGATAATTTCTTTGGCTAATTACTACAGTTTAGAGAAGGTATAATGTGTAACTTGAATTTTTTTCCTCCTAATTTGGTTTCAAGATGTTTGCTCCTCATTATGCCATTCCCAGTTGTTAGAGAAGAGCTTGCAAAAGTCTTATCCCCTGAGACATAAAGTAAAGGAGGAGAAAAGGGAGTTGGGGGCAACCTAATATTCAGGGCTTTTACATCTAAATCCATGTAAAAAAATCTGAGAACGTGTGTGTGTGTGTGTGTGTGTGTGTGTGTGCGTGCGCGTGCGCGCGCGCGATGTGTTTCTGGCAAATAGATGTGCGTGATTCATTTTATTTAAAAAGTATATATCTTTACAAAGAAACCATTTTAGAACCATTTTAATGGTTTTACTATTGATCAAAAGGATCAGTAATTGGGTTTTGTATGCAAAAAGGTTAGTTTGTGCTCATTACCTATATTTTAGGGGAGCCTGGGTTTTATTTTTAGATTTTTTTAAAATTTATTTTAAGGTTTGACTTTTGAATGCAGATGGTGGCAATACAGTATTCACAGTGCAAGACAGTGAACCTACAAGGCTCCCAAGGAGTCTTGTGGCACTTAAAGATTAGCAGATTTATTTATTGCATCAGCTTTAGTGAGAGAAAATCCTACTTTGACAGATGCTTTGAAGAAGTCCATTATAGGCACCCAGCTCTGTGACAAAGATCTAAAAAGTCTTGGTCTCAGACAGGGTTCTCAGGACTTCGAGGTGCATGACGGGGAGAGGAGTCCTGGTTAAAACCTGGGCTTTGAGTGGTTTTTTGAGTTCAGGCTCCACAGTCAGGAGCCTTGCAGGCCTGGCGTGGGGGGGGGCTGCCTTAAAAGTGTGGACCCTGAAAGATTAGAGCCCCCAACAGTCCACTGAGCTTCAGTTCATCTTGCCTCTGATTCACCTAAAATTCTTTGAACTCCTGATGGTTCAGCATAACACATTGGGTTCTAGGAATTGGCATTTCTGATAGAAACTGGTTCATTGTGCTATTTCCAACTGAAGCTGGGTGACTGCTCTGGCAGCAAAGAGGTGTGAGTTGTTGCTGCCCAAAAGCTTTGTGTTTTTGACAATGTGGTCTCCCCTCATTACTAAGAAACCTCTGATTTTACAATATCTTATGACTATTGCCAGATCTCAAAAATGCACTTGCTATTCAACAGTGGTCAATGGGAAGCTTTTCCTTGCAAGAAGATGAGAAAAGAGTGTTTTGTTTTTGTCTGAAGGATCTAATTTTCATTTCATATCAGAAAAAAAAATGAATTCTGCTCCCCCAAAACATTTTGTAAAATAAAACTGTGGTGGTTCTGCCAGCCATCGTAGTTTGTGGAGAAAGGCTAGGGTGCAGGGCTGTACTTCTTGACACAGCCAGTTTTTAGCCCATGTGCCCAACGTGCATGAAGCTCTGCATAGGCAGAAAATTCTAATAGAAAGAGCATGATGAAAAGCGGAGACAAGCAGAAGCATGGAGGTGGGTGCAAAGGGATGAGAATGCAGGGAGAAAAGGGGCAGTACAGAAGAGGATCAAGAGAAAGATGCTTGTATGGTAGAGCGTCAGCAGCAGAGGATTGGGTGAACATGAGAAGGGTGAGGGTGCGCAGGTGGGCCTGGAGAGAGAGAAGAATGGAAAAAATGCTAAATTAATTTTAAACTATGAGGAAAAGACCTAGATGTCAATGAAAACAACTCACAGAAAATGTCTGCGAAGTGTATGATGGTTGTCAAAATAGCAAATAAGTGTTAAGTTTCTGTAAGAAAGGGATGAAGAGTAACACTGAAAACATTATAATGACATTGTAAACAGTGAAATCTTGATCCTACTGAACTCAAAGGCAGTACTCCCATTGATTGCAGTGAGGCCATGTCTGCACCTATTGGTTAGTTTTGCTCTCCCATACTATGAAAGAATTAAGAGAAATCTAGACAGAGATAATAAAAATTATTGGAAATCTGGGAAATCTTTTGTATGATAGTAGAAAGAAATAAGATTGCTGTTGGTTAATTTGGAAAGCAGATGATGATGAGGTGACATGGCTGATGTGAATAAAACTAGTAAATAATATGGAGAAAGTAAACAGGAGTGTCTCTTATAATTCAAAAATTACAGAACACTGAAGGAAATACCACCTTAAGTAATGCATAACCTCTCCAGTTGACTCCCATTCAATATTGTGGAGACAAAGAGCCTGCAGAATAAATAGTTCATTTCTATGACTTGGAGAGCTGGAAAGGGGAAAACTGATATTTTTTTTGTTTTCAGGGAGCATTGAGGGTTGTTTTGTTTTCTGAAGAGAGGTAATGAATATTCTCCTCCTCCACAGTTGTATATTTTATCTTATCCTGAAGAATGAGGATTTCTATGCATTTCACATTACTATAGCTATGTTCCCAAGACTGATGGCTGAAATAGGTGGAAGCTCTCTCCAGAGGCATTGTTGCATGACACTTCATGATGGGAGATGTGTACCTTTTCTTGGAAGTGTTGGGATTTGATGTTTGGTATCAGACAATGACTAAGTAAGAAGACCATTGTTTACTAAAAGAGGATTGAGAGAAAAGTTGTAGTGTGGAGACTGAAAGAGTGGTTGACTGGAATGGTGTAAAGAAATGGAGGAAGGAAATACATAGGAACAGATTCATAACTTTTGAACTAGTGAATTAAATTATATACAGCTATATTCTTCTAGTATTTACCTAAAAGATATCCCAAGTCTCTAAATATAGGGGAAAGGAATGAGTTAGTTTTTTATGAACACTTATTTATATTAATATTGAAGTTTTTGATTGTGCAGTAAAATGAATGAAGAAAATAAAATGGAAAAAAACACCCTAAATTTAATAGAATTGTTTAAATGGTCCTCCGACTGGGGATGGGGTAGAAAGAGTAATAGATGCTTAACTTATCAGGAAATTTTTTTCTTGGAAATACTTAAATGTTCACAACTCCTGCATGCAGGTGTAGTACATTATCTTAGTGTGTATAATTCATGTGTCCCTCTAGCAGTTTTCTGAAGGGATTATAACATCTTGCTAGTTACAGTTAGGAAGTTATTTTTCTTTTCCATTCAGGTTGTAGAGATGTGGGTGTGAGGGTGGTGTGGTTGCTGGTTGTTTGTTTGTTTTGTTTGTTTGTTTGTTTGTTTTTGGCATTGCATTGAGTTCCTTATTTTGGTCCCTGTTGATGACTTTACTGTGTGTATCTGACCACAGCTCATAACAACACACTATGCTAAGCGATCATGATTCATAACAATCTGCTGATGACTGAAGTCTGTATGTGACCACAGAGAATAACACAAATAAATCAAAATGGTTCCTTTTCTATAGTAAAGGACAATGGCAGTGGCCCAAAGTGTCAACTTTCTTGGCCTCTTTATTTGTATATATGACTGTAACTAATGTATGTATATAACTATGTATTTGTTCAGTTAAATTTGGGTGTAGTTCCAAAGAATCATTATAGGCCACCTATAAAGCTACTAGGCAGGGCCGGCTCTAGTGTGAGGCAAGAGACAGACATGGCTTCAGGTGACAGTTCTTAGGGGTGCCTAGGCCCCCTGAAGATCAGGCTGGCTCCTGCCTCTTCAACTCTTTCCTAGCAGTTCAGTCACTGTTAGTCAACCTGCAGCTTGAGTCACGTAGGCAGAATGCACTTTGAATCCCTCTGCAGGCAGATGCTGGAGACTTATGCACTTTGGAAAACCATTTTCAACCTCCATGAATGAGATGGGGGGGGGCACCAAATCAAAATGTGGCTTGGGGCCCCACAACCCCTTGAGCCAGGCCTGCTACTAGGGTTCTGTGGTGCATGTTGTGGTGTGACCACAGCATTTTTAAATGGGTCTGCAAACAATTATTTCTGTTTCTTTTTTGCCAAATCTAGCTCTAGCCTCTGTCTTTGCAGTCTCTCCTACCTTGCTTTCCCCACACCAAATTTCCATCCTGTTATCTGACAGCGTTTTAATTATCCTTTTTGTAAAAAGATCCAGATAGGCTACAATATTTTAAAATGTCCTTGAACTAGCTTTTTAGATTACGAAAACAATTTAAATGCTGCCTTAGATAAGTGTGCTGGTAAATAAAATGCATTGGCAGTCTAATTTATTTAAAAGTTGTATTTTGAATTACATTAACATTACCCATGATATCTTAACTATATTATATACATGTGGAAGGCAGTTTTCTTGGTTGATGCTAAACTATATGGCCTCATTCCACAATGAGCTCCACAAGGCAGATATTGCATATATTGTCACCAGAAAAATTCTAGTGGCTGAACTGTGTAACTTAGGTTCCTCCCATGCTTCAAATACTTTTGTTTTTTGTCCCCCCCCCCGTAAATAAATACTGATATGTTTAAATAGACTTCAAATAAGTTCCACTCCTAAGACTACTGTTTCTCCATTTGATGGTTGTACTTTAGTTACCTTTTTGTCTCAGAACTTCATGATGTCTGCTGGAGAAAGATTGCATGAGAGAGTGACTGACTGACTGACCGACTTCCATAGGAAGTCTTCAATTTGGTCAAACAAAGAAAAGTGAAATCCACAAGACGCCAGACACAGTTTCACTAAACTGTGTCCTCTTTATGGGTGTTGGCTTTCTTAATAATCCCTTTTCTTCAGAAATGTAAGCTACAAGCAAACCCACATTCTTCAAATAACTTTTTGGGGGTTCTTCCCACCACTTCCTGAACTGAAACATAAATGGTGTTCTTGTCCCAGAAGCAGTTAGTTTGTATTCACTTTCAATGATTCATTAACGTGAATATAGTTTGCAGAAAGCCACTAGTGAATTTCAACATTCACAGAACAATAGCAGAAATATAGATGACAGATTTAATATCTGATTATCAATTTTCAGCACTAGTATTTGGAAGCAATAATTTCATGTTTATGCTCCATTTCTTTTTATGAATGTATTTCATGGTTTGAATTCCTGGCAAAACAGAGCATTAGCCATTTAAATCATATCCCAGATATGTATTTTAAAGACCACTCCTACACTTCACAAACTTTCTCTGGCTTATACACACAAAGCATACAAATTTAAACAGTTTCTCAGAGTTTTCTTCTCTTCATGGATCTCACAAGGAAACCAAGACTATTGTCCTTCTGATCATTTTTAGCTTGCTCTCTACACGTCTTCTCTAGACTAAGAGTGAGCACACAGCAAACCAGTATGTAGTATGCTAACAGTTTGCATCAGGGGTTAAAGTTAGCCAGAATGTGAGAGAATGGTGTTTCGGGGCCCACTATTTTTAGGGACTCAGCATTCTGGGCCCCCTAAAAATAGAAAATGAAGCCAGAATGCTGTATTCTGGGGCCCACCATTTAAAGATAGTGGGCCCCGGAATTCAGTGTTCCAGCTCCATTTTCTATTTTTAAGGGCTCACCAAACACTGAGCCCCTAAAAATAGCAGGCCCCAGAACGCCGTTCTGGCAGGGCAGGGAGCTTCCCCCAGGTTGGGAGATTTTGAATCTCCCACCCTGAGCCTGCTCTCCAGTGGCCTGGTGAGGGGCCCCTGGGGCAGGTCTGGGCTGGAGGAGGAGCGGGAGCCAGGAGTGCAGAGTCAAGGCTGCTCTAGCTCTGCAGCACAGGCCCCGGGGCAGCGAGGTGGGCCGGGGTTGGGGCTGGCAGGGGAGTGGTGGCATGGACTATTCCTTTGAGCTGGCCTGATTGGGGTCCTCAGTTCCCCACAGCTGCAGAGGGTGCTGGGCAGGTGAGAGCCCAGTGCTCCATTCAGCTATAGCCC
>ML681989.1:58081745-58113722 GCA_007922195.1 Podocnemis expansa
ATCCTGTGCCCTCATTCTTCTGGGGAAGGGGGCCTGCACATGTGGGAAGTGAGCCCGCACAATATGGGAAGGGTGTCCACCAACTAGGAGGGTTCAGGGTCCCACCAAATTATACTTTAACCGCTGGTTTGCATGCTTACTGCAGTAACTAACAGTTTTAGTACACTAACAGTTTGCATGTTTATTACAGTTTTCCTAATGTGCTTTGATCTACTCCCATTTTAATGTGAAATGTTAAAGTATGTCAGCTAGAGAATAGACCCCTTGGTATGGACTGAGAGGAGGTTGGTAGGACTTAGAAAATGTGACATTCATACTTGCCCAGACTTGCAGCGTGATAGGGTGACCATATGTTCCTACTTGGGTGGGGCAGTCCTGAAATGTACATTTCAAGTCCAGGTACTGGTCTGAATGATTCCAGGACAGCATTAGTTCCAGATTAACTGTAGCAACATTCCACACCTACCCCACGCTCATAAATAGTGCCAGTCTCTTCCCAGTGGGTGACGCTGAGGTGGGCCTTAGCTCCCACTTCCCACAAGGTGCTGCCTGCTGCTGCTGCTTCTCCCCTCCAAGGCCTTGCTCCTGGCCAGAAGCTGGAGCTGGGCAGTAGTAAGAGTCACCCAGAGAGCTGAGGCCACTGCAGGGAGCCCTAGAGCCCTGGACCCTCCACCTGCCCTGGGCAGTGTCTCCTCAGATGTAGGAACATGGGCCAGGAGTGCTCTTGAGCACTCCAGCCTTGCACTTCGGGCAGGTGGAGGGTCTAGAGCTTTCCACATCACCCTGGGCTGCCTCGACAGCTTTGACTACTGCCTGGCTCGATCTTCTTGTCTGGCCAGAGTGCGGGCCTCAGGGAGAAGAGAAGGGGCAGAGGGCAGGGGCACTAAGGGGGTGGGGTTCCTGCATGTGTCCCATTTTTGCATTTTGAAAAAGTGGTCACTATACCTCATACCTTCTTGTGTTTTTCTTTTCTCTTAAGATCTCAACAGTATGATGTAGTTAAAGTTCATTTTAAATGTTCAGTTTAGCTAAATGTTGTAATCTGTGGTCTGTATGCATTCTTACTGAAAGGTAAGGTATGTTTGTTTAATTCATAAGAAGCACATGCATTCGATCCCTAGGGTCCAGATCTGGAAGAAGAAAAATCATTTTCAAAATTCTTGAAGCTGAGGAACAGAGGATTTAAGATCTCAGAACAAATCCCCATTTATGTTGCCACACCTACTGATATAGAGAAGACATTTAAACATTATCTTGGACATTTCAAGTGATTACTTTAAAATATAAAATCAATATTTGTGAAATTTATTCCTTTGTTTGTCTTCATCTTCTAAAATTCATTTTCATTTGCACATAGGAGCCAAAACTTCTTGAATATTGCTGTCCCCAGTCCATTACACAGTAAAGACCTGATTCTGAGATGTCTCAGATAAAAATGTTTCTAAAGAAAATAGTATGTGGAAGATGACACTTCAGTTTTTTTCTAGGTAGCATCTCACTTAATCCAAAAGAATAATTTTAAACTAGCAGTGTCTGATTAATATGATGTATTCTTGAATTACAAAGAACACCTAAATTTATTAAAACTGAAACAAAAGCAAAAGATCCTTAATCTGAAGCAGTGTTTTGCACTGCTTGCCCCCCCACTCTTTCTTTCCCCTATAAACTTGAATACAACAATAGATCAATGGGACCTGTGGTTGACTCAATAGTTGTGAAAAATAGGCCACTTTCAATAGGTATTGAAGTATGGGTTTGAGGATTTATATTTAAACACTCATGTTTGACTGTAAAAACAAAATTAGCAAAAATGTTCAAGTATCTAGAACAGAAGAACTTGATGCTGGCTAGTACATGCTATGGTGTCTGTGGTATAAACAGGAGGGACCACTTATCTCTACCATAGAAGTGGCACAGTCAGTGTTGGCAAGATATGGGTGATTGGTTTTGTATGTTGAAAAATACACATGCTTTAAATGAAATAAATTTCACAAAGTTTACCTTTTTGAGGCACTCCTGTACATAGACTTAAATTTAGGTGGCTATGAAAAGAGGCTCACATTGATGAGAAGTCCCACCTCACAGCCATAAAGAGTGGGTTCTTTTTAATCAGTCTTGCTTGGTTCTTACATTACGGAAAAAAAAAAAAAGAAGCTATGCTGGGTCAGACCAGTGGTTTTTCTAAACCAGTAATGGATCTTCTGACAGTGGCCAGTGCCAAGTGCTTCAGAAAGAATGAACAGAACACGGAATCATCAAGTGATCCATCCCCGGTCACCAGCTTCTGGCAAACAGGAGCTAGGGACACTTGAGAGCATGGTTTTGTATCCCTTCCCATCCTGGCTAATAGTCATGAGGTACCTATTCTCCAGGAACTTACCTAATTCTGTTTTTTAACTCTGATATATTCTTGGCCTTCTCATCATCATCTGGTAAAGAATTCTACAGGCTGACTGTGTGCTGTATGAAGAAATACTTCCATTTTTTATTTATTTTATGTAGTTCTTGTGTTATTTACACCTCATAACACTTCCTTATTTCCTATCTCCACACCCACCATGATTTTATAGACCTCCAGCATAAACACCCCTCCTGTCATCTTTTTTCTTTTTCAGAGCTGCAAAGTCCCAATCTTATTAATCTATCATCATATGGAAGTTGGTCCATACCTCTAATAATTTTTGTTGACTTTCTCTGTACCTTTTGCAATTCCAGTATATCTGTTTTGAGATGGGGTGACCAGATCTGCATATAGCATTTAAGATGTGGGCATACAATGGATTTATACAGACGCAATAACTCTCACCACTGCACAATACTGAAACACTTTTAATATTAGCAATTTCTGTTTAAACTTCAGGAAAATGGAAGGTTTAAATTTTCTTATTCTGATTGGTAAAAATGATCCAACACTGAAAATTCATCTGTTGTATATTCTAAAGCAAATATCACTGATCTGGTATATTTTTAGCAAATATTGTGCTTTCTTAAAACATGCTATGTAAAATTCATATCACCTTGAAATACTTTGATTGGCTTATGTCTCTTTTAATTGTAGACATTGCAGTTTGTGTTTTCTAGCATTTAAGCATTATTTTGACATGTTTCTTCTGTTTACTGTTTAGTAATTGGTGTTCTATAGTAATAGATTAGTCTTTTGATGATTTGGAGCTGATATTTCCCAGTGAAGAAGTCTAAGGCTACAGAAAGGAAAAACTGATCTTGATGGGTATAGCTAAAGGGTTTGTCCAGGTTCTTTTTTCATTCCTATAGACAAAGAAGAAAATATCATTTTAATAATTATTCTAACTACAACAGAGAGGGGAGGAGGAAAAGGAAAATGATAGAGCAATTATCTGACCCAGCAGCCAAAAAATGAGGGATTGATCAACATGCTGTCACTACCATAACACGCTTTTCTACACAATATCAGAACAAGCTTCAGGCATGGTAGGGATATTAGTCTATACCCTGTTTTGATGATCAAGAACCAACCTGAATGCAAAATGCAGCTGGCTAAGCAAATAAAAGCTATGGTCTTCAGTTTGAACATGTCCTCTATTTATGGCTTCTCTGTCTGTGCAAATAGCAAATAAGGCAGAGTGGTATTCAAACTCCTCTGCTTCTGCTGTGTGCAGTTTCTTTTCCCTTTAAGGCCACATCTAAACTGATGGCAGCAAATATGCTGTTGTCAGATTGATCTTTCCAGATTTGACTTAGCAGTCCATTAAGAACTACTAAGTCAAGATGAAAAACAAGCAAGGAATCCTGTGGCACTTAAAAGACTAACAAATTTATTTATTGCATGATCTTTCATGGGGGAAGATCCCACTTCAGACACTTAGAAGATGGGGGAACTTACAGAACTGGAGGAAAATAAATGCAAGGAAGTGTAAGTCATGGAATCAGGTCACACAGTAACAGCAAATCAAAGCAGCTGTTAAGATTCAAACACTTGAGGGAGTGAGGGATTGTCTTGTAGAATAGCCTAGAATAGTCTACTAGATGATCCCTCAGTCTCTGAAGCCTTGGGAGACAGACCTCTCCTTGTTGACAGACAGCCCCCCCCCAACCTTAAGATACTTACCAGCAACTACAGACTTAACAACAAAACCATTAAAGCTGGCACATGTCCCTGTGACAAACCACACTGCCAATTATGTCCCCACATCTGCACAAAAGACAGTATTATAGGACCTAATAAAAGCAGCTGCTCCATCAAAGGCTCACTCATCTGCTCATCCACCAATGGGATTTACACCATCATGTTCCAGAAATGCCCCCCCCCGTCTTATATATTGGACAAACAGGACAATTGCTGTGCAAGAGAATAAATGGGCACAAATCTGATGTTAGAAATCACAACAGTCAAAAACCAGTAAGTGAGCACTTCATAATCCTGATCACTCCATTGATGACTTACGAATTGTCTTGCTCAGACAAATAAATAACAGCTCAAGGCTTCAAAGAGAAACTGCAGAGTTGGAATTAATTTGCAAATTTGACTGTGTTTCCTCAGGGCTAAGGAAGGATTTTAGGATTTTTTTCTCATTACAAAGGTGGTTCAACCTCATTTCCTTTTATATTCTGTTCCACAGTGTTTGAATCTTAACAACTGCTTTGATTTCGTGTCAGAGTGTGACCTGATCGCATGAGTGTTCCCTGGGCTGGTGCTGCCATTGTCTGCTGGGGAGGAAAGGGTTAAACCTCCCTCTCCCCTCCAGCTAATCCTTAGGCTCAATGATTGGGGTGGAGCGGGGCAGGTAGCCCAGCTATTCACTGGCAGAGCAGGGGCTAAGTGAGCTGTCTCTGCCAGGGAAAAACATTTGGGGCTCGCTGTGGGAGACCAGGGCTCCTGCCGGTCCCTGGCTTGCGGGGGGGGGGCAGTGGTACAGGCCCCATGGGGCCCTGGGTGACTGCCCTGCTCATGCTACCCTGAGGACAGCTCTGGCTGTACTGAGGGGAAGCTATGAAGTTGACAGGAGTTACACCAGGGGTCTCAAAAAGGCAGCCTGCCGGCTGCATGCAGCCTCTAAAGCTGTTTCCTTCAGACCGCAATGACGCTATTGTTCTTGATATTTGCAATATTGTTGTATGAAAAGGTTTCAGTGGTGCGGCCCTCAGTCTAACATACTAGTCCTCATGCAGCCCTCCTGGTGATTTGAGTTTGAGACCCCGGAGTTACACAAACTACTCTGCATAGCTTGCATTACTTCCGTCGACTGCTACTGAACTTCGCTGCCAGTGTAAACCTGCACTTAGATTCTGCAAAGTGATCATAATCACATATTTCCTCAGTGTGTCTGAAGACTCCACTAGCTGCATTACTGTCCTTCCATTTATCTGAAGTGTCCTCGTCATGAACAAAGCAATAACTTGTAATCCAATAGTTTTTGATTAAGTCAAAGTTCTTGCTGTGGCCCAAAAAGTTTACACCTCATGTAATCCTTTTGCAGATTAGATCCAGAATTCTCACACACAGCAGCCTAAAGGTTTTTCTGTATTACACAATTGGAGGGATACTGTTCCAATAGCTTAGAATAGTGGAAAAAACACATCCGGCTTCTGTATTTTATTTTAAAAAATGAAGGGTATGCCATATTATCAACAAATGTGTGAAAATAAAGAATGAACTCTTAGCCCCACTGAAGTGAATGGCAAAACTCCTGTTGATTTCTGTCAGATCTGGATTTCATCCCTAGCCAAGTCTTCTCCCCTCCTTTCCATCGTGACTAAGTGCTTATGTAAAGAACCCTGTGTGGATATAAGTATGTGGATCTGGATCTGCAAGAAGTGGTCTGTGGATATCCACGTCATATATGTGGATAAAATGTCAATACCCACAGATTTGCATGGCACTATTTACGTAGGGCAAGCTATGGTTATATTGCTATGGTTCATTGACTTCCACCTTGACTGGCAGAACAGAGCAGATTAAAGAGTGCTTATTGGTTTTAGTTTTGAGTTTCCTTGCTATTGCTAATTTTGTTCTAGAAATTGAAGACTACATGTTAAACTAAAAACACAGAAATCTGTCCCAAAAGGTTAAATTCTCTACAAGGACCATTACTACCAAATTGAGGGCCTGATCCTATACTCCCTTCCAGGCATGATACCGACATACTAGGAGTAATTCTACTGAAGTTATGCAGTTACGTACAGCTGCAAACCCTTTGCTGGCTAAAAGCCAGTAGAGTTTGTAAAATCAAACCCTTAATTAGTGCTCACAAAACAGAACCAAACCAAACCAACAAATACAAAATCACAAATTAAAAACAAGGGGAGGCTCTTTGAAATGTATAACTTCTATCCCTTCCCTGACACTACTGTTTATGCTCTGCTCTGCACACATATAGTGTGTGTGTATAGGCATATGGCATGATGTTTTTGTATAAATCCACAGACAAAAGTATATATCTTTTACATGTTTCTTTCATGAGAGAGACAGAGAGAGAGAGGGGTATCTTGTAGGCTATAGTGTGTGGGGTTGGTTTGTCCATTTGGAAGGGAAACCTCCTTGTGAGGCTTTGCCTGTTTCAGCTTTGTTTGTCAGCAATATGATAACTTCTAAAGGATAGAATTAGAATTCATAGTAGCATTAATTAGTATTAGAATTCTTGATCCCAACATGGCCTCTTCATATCTTTTTTTTGTACTATAACACTGTAATGGCCCCAGCTTCCGTATTTGCACCAGACTAACCTGTCAAAGGTACACATGGCAGCTGCCATTTCTCTTGACAGCTGGGACAAACATTAAGGGTAAAATAATAAGAGGTAGTTAAACACCCTCATGCCAACTTATAGCCCAGTTCCAGTTGAAAATGTCATTAAATTATGATAATGATTACATGCAATGACTATTTCTGACTTTGATTTTGCTTAAAAGATCTTTTATCTCATCATTATTTATGCTTTTAATCAAGCTTCAAAATCCAGAGTATTGCCAATTATATGATGCAGGTACTTAATTAGCACTGATTAGAAGTCAAAGTGAAAAAACTGTTTTGTCAAATAGCTTTATTTTATTGGGCCTTAATTATTATTTAATGTGGCTGATGAACTGCGGTTTCAACTTTTCATTAAGACCGACTGCCTTGTTCAAATCAACTCATACTGAGTCCATCAGGCTGAGAGTTAAAAGATGAGAATTTCAAGCCTTTGTGGTTGATAATGACTGTGGTCCTGATTTATTTGGGAAATGGAGGAGTGTAGCTGTGACTCATCATTACTAACATATTGTACCATACCAATATATGAAAAATAAGGAACTAAAGGGGTTACTAGCTTCTTAACAGTGCAGCTAAGATAGGAATTAGAGGCATACTTTCAAAACTCTGTACAAGTTTTAAGTCCCACAGTTAAAATCCCACAAAATGCTTTGAAGATGTACTGTTTAGCTGTTAAAACATGTTTTAATAGAACTGAAGTTACTGAGGACAATCTGAGGACTCTTCTGTACCTTCTTCTATCCTAGTTAAACTTTTATGGGCCTGCTTTTAGTGAGGAATGCCATCCCTAAATAGTATAATCTTGTCATCACTTAGTATATGTAGAATATGTCACTGTCCTATGAGAATATGTAACTGGTTAGGACTTTAAAGGCACTTTCTCACCTTCTTTGGGACTAATTATACTAATGAAACTCCTATTACGTGGCAATTGCACCCATGACTGGAAAGGTAGAACTGGGGCATTTTTCTTCTCTATATTTCTGGTTTGCTTTATCAGACCCTTTACATTAGCAAAAATTTATAGAACTGAATCCTTTGAGAATCGGTCTCCATCACTAGTTAAAAAAAATCAAGATTTTCTTTGTGATTTTTTTCAATCAGACCCAGCAACTTTCTGGATCAGTTAACTAAACTTGGTGCTTGTGGTAGACATTCCAGCATTATCTTGTCTGTGCATAAAGCTTTCTGTAGTTTTTGAAATTATTATTTTGTGAAAATTTGTGAATCCATGGGCTCTTTAGAGGACTATTGTTACCAAATTGCTGATACAATTCAGATATTTAACCCCCAACCCAACTCCCCAAATTGTTTTACAATCACTTTCTGGCAGTATAATAAAAAGAAAATGTTTTATGGAAATAAACTGTTTAAGGTGGTACCAGTACCCTAGGGCACAATCTTTAGAGTTTTGCTCTACAGGAGTTGGAAAAGAGGGTCTGTTTGAAATGAGCATATAAAAAAATGCAGTAAATGGACTAGTTGCCGTTGCTGAACTGATGCAGACTGTAAGGAGCATTCCCTTTGGGTCAATCATTAATTTCAGGCCATTGACACTACTTTCTAATGGATTAAGTTAAACAAAAATCTGAAGCAGACAAGTCATTTTGGAACAAATAAGGTACAAACACTTGGAAGTTGATGTCCATTATACACAGAGAATGAAAATATAAGATTAAGCTAGTGTGTATTTATAGATTTAGCTATGGCATTCATGACTGTGGTACCTAAGCATTTCGTAAATGTTAATGAATTAATTCTTGTAACACATCTGTGAGGAAGCAAACTTTCATTTCCCCCATTTTACAAAAGGGGTGGGGAAAACAGAGATAATGACCTGCTCAAGGTTGCACAAAAGTTTGAGAGATCCAGGTTTTGAACTCAGCTCTCCAAATCCCAGTCCACTGTGTTGTATGTTTGCTTTCCAGAAAAGCTGTGATGGCCTTCAGAAGGGCTGGATTAAGGTAGGGGCTTTAGGGGCTGCAGCACTGGGCCCCAGCTTAGAGGGGGCCCCCTGCCCTACCAAACTCTGGCCCTGCTCAAGCCGGCATGGCGCTGTCTGGGCCCCCATGGCTTAGGCTGGTCTGGCAGGTCTCTGCTGCCAGGACCCTGGTATGGTGGTGGACAGCCTTCCAGACCCTGGAGGACTACTGATGGAGGCTGCACCATGAGCCAGTCAGCCCCACCCCTACTGCATGCACTGGCCCATGCCTCCCTTGACCAGACCAGCCAGCCGAGGAGTGGGGTGGGAACACCGTGGGCCACAGCCTCGCTCTCCTCAACTGACCCTCAGCACAAGCCTGCCAGGTGGCCTCAGGGCTGGCATTCCTGAGTGCCAACCTGCCCTGCCCCAACCCCAGGCTGGCTACTGCTATAGTGGCTGGGGCCCAAGGACCCTTAATCCGGCCCTGGCCTTCAGGCAAAAGTCTTGTATCTTATAAAAATATTTGCAGTGTAATTGTGTGCACATATGCCCTTTTGTTACTTTTTTCCTCCATTCATAATCTCTCTTCTTCAGTCAATCAGCACACGTTTCTCTGTTTTCAAGGACTGAATGTTATTTTAAGAATCTTTCAGAATAGTTGGTAATGCTAATTGGATGGTGAAGTGTACTTAGTCCAAAGAAAGATATTTCTTCACACTCTTTGTCTCTCTAATTGACTGACAGGGAAGTTAGTTTTCATGTTAATGGAATGTTCCCTTTAAAAAGAAAACATTGAAATGGAGTTTTCTGTTTATGTAGAAAGTGAGCCTAAACCTCTCACCACCCAAGAATTGATGGAATAAAGTGGTTTGGGTCTTTGTAAAAACTAGAAATAAACGAGGAGAAAGAGCGTAAATTGTTATGCTCTTAGAGACCAAAATGAGGGCTGAAAATCATCTGCACTCTTGGGTATATGTAGTTCACCACAGCTTGTTTATTCTTCTAGAGAAATAGAGGCCAAGAATAGCCAATCCATTATATTTTCTCTTCACCAAGAGAGAACTAAATAAAGATTAGTACTTCATAGCGAGCTCTAAAATGGCTTAAAAAATCAAGCTGAGCATAAACAAGTGCTTAAAAGGCATCTCTTCTATATTTTACCTAGCTGTGTTGCACTATTTAAACTGTATAATGCCTATAGAATTGATGGCTTTATTCTGATGCTTGATTAGAGTCTGATCATTTTAGAAGTCTCTTTCTAATCTCAATACAGATTCTGTTACTCTTATAGAAGGGAGGATATCTGCTTTGAACCATGAAGACTTGACTGTATTTGGCCTTGTACTTGCTGTACAAGTTGACAGGGCATTTTATTGTGGCTGGACTATAGACTACTTGAGGACTGTTTTCATCATGATTAGATTCTGTGTTCTGTTTGGTGTCCAGTTCTTGCATCAGCAACGCTAAGTAGTTTTATTGTGGTCTAAATGCCTGTGCTTTGGATAAGGGAGTGCCAGTCTTGATCAGTAGTTGGGATGTTTGTGACTCAGATACCCTACTCTTGTCTAACATGATGGGAGAACTGACAACTAATGACATTGAATTGAAATCCAGCTCACAAGGGGAAATCTCTAGTACAGCTGTGAATTAGTGTTATGCTACGAAATACCCTTCATAGTGGATGGCACATGAATCTCCCATTTGGTGATGTTAGCTCCTGGCCCTACTCCTTCTGCCTGCCCCCACCCTCAACAGAGCCCTGAGCCACCTACTACAGCCAAAGGAGTGCTGGATGACTAGCCTGCTTACCCCACACAGCCTCAAACCCAGACAGGCTGGCCAGGCCCCAGCATTGGGTGAACCTGCCCCTAGGCCACGCCTACTCCAACCTCGGTAGCCTGAGCACCAGCTCCATCTGCCCCAAGTCCTGATCAGTTCAGCGTGGTGGCCCCTATCTTCTCAGCCCTGGGTGACCCCAGCCCCAGGGCAGCTAGAGAGAAATGTGCAGACCAAGTGCTGCGCAGCCTCACAGCCCTAAACCAGCCAGGCAGCCTGAGTGCTGGGTGGTCTCAATACCAGCCTATGCTCCTCTGAGTCCAGGGCTGCTGGCTGGCCACAGCCTGCCCTAGCCCCAGTCATTGCCCACTTTGGTGGAGAATCTGTAAGCAAGGGCAAGAAGAGGAGCAGTGCCTGGATTGGGACCAGAGGTGAACGCAGCAGAAGTGGGAGGCGTCTCAGGTCAGATCATGGGTGGGCCCACACCTGGCTGTCTGTGAAGGCTTAGCTTCCCCTGGGCTTTGTTACTTGCTGTCCATACCTTAGATACACTGCATGTTCTGTAACTGTCTGAAAAGGCACAGCAGGCTAAGAAATCCAAGAAAAAAAGACTGTAACTGGGGCTAATAATTGGAAAGGGCTGTGTCAAGCAAATTTCGGGGCGACTCCAAAGGATTTCTCTATGGGACCCAACTGCATGACTCAAGCTTCAGGTTGCCTTTCCCATTCACCAGTCCAAGCTGACCCAAGCTGTTCTCCTATCATGAACTTGGGGGCTCTTATCTGTAGGAAGCAGAGGAGTAACAATTTCCTGGTTTTGAAAAATAATGCAGAATAACTTAGTGTGATCCAGTGAGGCTTCAGATAAAGGGAGGATGTCTCAATTCTTGGCAGGGAGCTCAAGTTATTAATGTCTCAGCTCTCTCAAAATGAATGAGCTTGTGCCTGACAATGTAATAGAGGTGCATATGTTGCATACGCAGCATTTCAATTAGTCCTTGATGGGGTAGAGATAAATAGGACTAAGGTACTAGGACCCAGAGAACCCTTGCAGCTTCAGATTTGGCAATGCTATCTGAACAGACTTGTATTTAGTAAAGAATAGAGTCACAACACCTTGTTACTTTTGGAAATATTGCTATGGTTGCATATCTTGCCTTGCAAAACCCTTACTACTCTGTTTCTGGACCTCTGTTGGGCACAGTGCAATTAGAGTAAAACGATCAGTGTTTTAGTGTAGGTCATTCTGCATTTTAGTTTCTTGCTGGAGAACGCAGTAATACATACATTCAATGTGGGAGAATGTTTTATAGTGAGCCATCGAAAATATGTCCTCCATTCATTGAGTGATCTACAGTTCTGTGTGTTATTAAGCTTTCTGAACCACTCTCAATATAAATCTGTTTCAGGTTCCACTTTCCTATGTTCTCTTCATGAGCTGATGTCAGAGAATAGTATTAGCTAACAGAATGTTATTTGTTATATTATATAGCAACTCCAGGCTTTCAGGAACATTGGAAGATGTTTTAGAAGATTTTTAGGTCCTAGTTTATAGAGGTTTACAAAACAAAGAGGAAATCCTATTACAACACTGCCATGTAAACTCTTTAATTGGCCAAATTGGGCTAAATTTCTAGTGATACTGGATGGAAAATACAGTCCTGTTTGGAAAGTGCCTTTCACTCTGTGTGTAGGACCATCCTCATGTGACGTATGTGCTCCCCTCACCATTTTAGGGCCTGATCCAACTCCAATTGATGTGAATGAGTCTTTCCATTGACCTCAGAGGCAGTTGGATGAGGCTTACATCAAGGAAAGGAAGGCCCTATTTGTGACACAAGTAAAGCTGGTATGTAATAAAGTTCTGAATACAATAGGAGTTGCTGTGTAAGAATATTGATATGTAACCTAGTTTTTGAGAGAGGATGCATAACTTTTATATTGGCGTAGTGTAATGTTGTTACACACTGTACTACTTTTATGCACAAGGGCTTGTGGGAATTAAAACAGGAAAGCAACTCAATAACTTCCCAGATAAGACCATCCAGATTTCACACTAGAATGACAGTGGGCCATGCTGTTAGTTTTAAGAATCCAGTGTCCTCTGTCTCCAGTAAATTGCAAACCTTGTTTTTCCAGAGCCAGAACTTGAGAGAGAGGCTGTGGGGAAGAGTCTAGAGGAACTGGGCTGCCTAGATCTAGGGAATGGAAAGCCATAGGGAAAAGCTAGATGGGCATACAATCAGTGTTGTTATTTAAGATAGTTTCTTAAAATGCTTTAGTTCTCAATCAATGATACTTCACTTTACCGAAGTTGTCTGACTGCTAATTATCACAGTGATTGCCTCAAAGGGAATAGAAGTTAAGAGGCTGGACATAAGACAAGACCTGCTGAGGGGAAACACTGGGGACCAGTGAGTACCCAGTCTGTGAATTGGAGAGTTACATGATTCCACCCTGAATTATAGCCTGTGTTGAGTAGGAGTCATAGGTACATTTTGTCTGATAACTGTGGAAAACGCCTTTAAAATAAGGGGTAAGGGAGACAGTGTGGCTGCCTTTGAGCCTATGGTCATTCACTAGGTATAGGGACTCAGAGTGAAATGTTGCCAAGAAGGATTCTATTGTACAGTTTTCTATACACTGCTAATGCACATTTAATTATGTACTTGACTGTGCAGTACACAGGGGGATTGAACCAAGGAACTCTTGTTGGTACTGCCCTGCAGCTCAAACTGCAGGGTTTGGATAATAGCATGCCTCAAAATGCTTCTCTGCAATTCCTTTCATGTGGGTGCTGTTTGCAAACTAAAAAAACTCCTAGTTTATGATAACATAGTCCTCTTCAGTGGGCCTTTTGCTCATGCCCTGCGTGTCCAAAAGTTATTAGGAGTCATACAGACATTAAAAAGTTGCATAAAGCCCTGAAGGGTGACATGGTGGCTGAAGGAAGACAGAGTGTAAGAAGGAAGCATGGAGAATAAGTTACAGGTGAAACTTTGTGTTAACTTATTGATGCTTCACACATCTTGTTGTTTTTCAGTGTGTAGTTGGGAATAATGTAAACATTAATATGACTTCTTAGAGAGGGTCAGTTTACTCCTGTGGTAGTAAGACTAAATAATGCTTATTTGTTTCTTCCCCGTCACCCTTCACTTTACCTCCAGTTTGTGCCCCACTTCTTCTACCAAATATTTCCCTCATCTCTGTTGCAGCAGAACATTTATAAATATTCTAGTCCAGGCGTGGCCAAACTGTGGCTCAGGAGCCACATCTGGCTCTTGAATGGAAAATTGTGGCTCCTGGAAGAATGTCATCAAATCAATTTAGGAAAGCAGCCCCAGCCTAGGAGTTCAGGAGGGGGTTGGGATGGTGGGGAGAAGTGCAGCATGGTTGAGATTTTAAAAAAGTCTCCACTAGTCTGCAGTCTTCTACATCAAGCAGCAGCTAAGTTTTTACTGTATAGGCCTAGTTTCATGGTAATCGTAAGTAATTATTAGAATCTGACATTAGTAGGATCAATATTTGTCCTCTTTTTATGATAAAATTAAAGTGTCAAATGAATTTTAAACTTAGTAATTTTGGAGTACGTTAAAGTATATGGCTATATGCCTCAGTGCGGCTCTTGAAGGTTTAATAATCAGCTTGTGTGGCTCTTGAGCTCCATAAGTTTGGCCACCTGTCTAGTCACACAAAAACAAGCTATTACTTCCTCAGCTTCCTGCAGACCCTAGTGAAGTTTCTCCTTTTTGGGGTTAGGGTTAGTGTTATTACCCTGCACTTGAAATGATGCAGCCAACTGTTTGTGCAGGGACCATGAAGATCCAAAGTCACCCTCCCTGTGGTTCTTCTCTTCTAGTTTCTTTTACTGAAATATTTCCCACCTAGATGTGAGATCCACACCGAAAGAAACTTAAAGACTAACAGAGTTATTTATCACATGAGCTTTCATGGGAGAAAATCCCACTTCATCAGACACATTGAAGATGCCATCTGACGAAGTAGGATTTTCTCCCATGAAAGCTCATGCAATAAATAAATCTGTTAGTATTTAAGTGCCACAGGACACCTTGCTTCTTTTGCTGAACTAGACTAATACAGCTGCCCCTTTGGAACACTGAAAGAAAGTTCTTGTGTTATGCACAGGGGGAAGTGTATTCACTCAAGTCACAAGTTATTAACTCTCCTTTGACTCTCCCCCACCTAAGCTATTTTAATAATACATTGGGCAGTGAGCCCTTTCTTTGATTATTATGCTCATAATCCTCTTCCAGCAATAAGAAAAAGGTATCTATTGTGTTGACATATAACTCTGCTGATCAAGGAGTGGTTATATTTAAAGCATGAGAAGGGGACCAGAGATGATGTGGAGGAACCACATTAACTATTAATGATGAAATTTAGTAAGCAGGATTTCCTGTTTTAAAAAGTAATATAATATCTAAAACCAAAAAGAAGGTATAATAGAACTGCATGAGGTTCGGTGTCATATTGAACTGACTGTAATACACAGAAAAATGTCCATTTTCGGTAGCTTCGTTAAGGCAGGGTCCGATGGCTGGGGCTTATCTATGCTTTGAAGCTTGCAGAGGTACAGCTATACTGATAAAGTTATGCCATTGTAAAACTGCTCATGTAGCTGCATTGTGTAGATGGGAGAGAGTTCTCCCATCAACATAATAAACCTGCCAGAATGAGTGGACGTTGTTATGGTGCCGCGAGAATGTCTTCTACTGACATAGCACTCTACATAGGAGTGCTTTTGCTAGCAAGACTTGTATCGCTTAGGAAGGTGCTTTTTTACATGTCTGAGTGACAAAATTTTGTTGCCATAAGTGATAGTTTAGACAAGGCATTAGCCTCCAGGAGCTTACAGATAGTGCACAGTAAATTGGTAAATACTTGACTGATCCAGTATTTTAAACCAGTTCCCAAACTTTCTCTCAAATTAATCATGTCACAGTATAGATTTTTGAGTATTGAAAAACTATTGTGCAATTAGGAATCCTGAAAAATTAATCAGACTTTAGCTTAGTATTGGAAGTACATTATCTTTTACTTGTTATGATTTAGTTGTAAAAGTTTGCCATTCATCCAGGATGCAGAACAAACTTCCTGTGAGGTAGATGCCCAGTCACATAGTAGGAATACAGAATAGTTAAACTGAAGCAGTTCAGAAAAAATTCATAGGCTGAAAACATTAATCAGCAAATACATAATTGTTTGAAAAGTTGAGATCATTTGGTAAATCAGTCAATCAAAAGGTTAATATTTTTACTTATTTGACTAGGTCAGAGTACTCTACAGTAGACATTACTCTTTCTCCTCTTTATCACTTTTAGTTCTGCTGGGAGAAACACAAAGTGCATTCTGCACTCTTCTCTTACCTCTGACTGGTTGTTCATGACCCTTTCAAACTACTTTCTTCATGACCACTCATTTCTTTATTCTTACCTAATAAGAATAGGCTCACCTGAACTTTCCATTACATTGAAAACAAGCAAACAAACAGAAGTCAAGTGGAATATTAAAACTTCTCTTGTTTTTCTTTAAAAAAGGAAATGGCCAAAATAAGCCCTCTAAAATTAAACTGTCACCACACAGCTTAAAATATTAACTGCTCAATTTACAGCACAAATAAGCATTAAAGTTATCTGTCGCTTCAGTCAAGACATTATTGCACACAGAGGAGTGAAGGCAAGCATTTAGATGACAAACAAATGGATACCTTTCCTAACTAATTGAAAGGTCACATGCTTTTCACCCAGTGTATTTGTCATTTAGTATTAGTGTTCACCTCCCTGTAGCACAATATTCCAAACATCCGTACTTTTTGCACTTCCCGAGATGTAACTCACTTGTGGTCACCCCTTTTTATAGTTTGATCTGAGAGGATCTTTTATTTTAATTGAGGAAGCTGCTTTGATTTTAATATAAAATCATATCCTGTTAGAACAGCAAGGTAAAAATGTGCCTTTCTTATTTTTGTTTATTGTTTTTTGTTTTTTTTCCCCCTCTAGCGGCCTTTTTGTAGGCAAAAAACAAACAAACAAACAAAAAAAAACAACCCACAACAAAACAATTGCCTACTTAATTATCCTTATTAGATGTTTTGAGATTGCTTCAAATGAATATAGCCTTGGAATAATACATTGAGAGTAGGCATATGGAACAGTAGCAGCAATTTGGAAATGCACAATCGAGCTTTCTGCCTTTTGCACACACTGTAATTTTATACTTCTCAGCCCTAAAATACTAATAGCCTGGTTACAAGTACAGAATAGGCTCCCAGGGAAATAGTTCTACAACCATGGAATGTATTCCATAGAATGAAATTGGGGTTTTTTTGGGGAGTGGTGGTGGCACCAATTACATAAGACATATTAAAACAATATATAAACTAGCAGAACTTATTTGCACATTTCATTCCATATTGTCCCTTGATCCCTTGATCATGCTGTTGCATGTTGCTGCAGTAGCAATCTACTACAGGATTGCTTGAATTTTGTATAATAGCCGTGCCAACACTGATTTGTATTTTGAATGGTACTTTTATCAGACTGTAAACTGAGTTGGAGTATTTAAAGTATTCAGATACTACAGTGATGCCAGAGAATAACTAGAATTTTTTTGTACAATAAATACAAATTAAGGCAGATTCAGCTCACTAACTGACACTATTCCAGAACTTTAAAGCAATAAACATCTAATTTCAGTATAGAACCTGACATAAAACAAACTTAATATCTGTCATACCAGCACCATACAGGAAATAAGTAGTAAGTGAGAATGGGCAAACAGTTTAACCACTGCTACATATGGTTTCCTTCTAGCTACTTCCTTCTAAAACTTAATCCATTATGCTGATTAAATCTTACATCTCTTCCCTCATTATCTTCTAGTGATACACTGTTCCAAGATGGTGGAGACCTATGTACCATGTACAAAACAAATTGGAGTTGGTAGCTGTCTTGTTCAGGAACTGTATTCATGACCAGAACAAGGACACACAGCTGGAAGTTACAGACTGTAACTAGGTGCACAGCCCCATTGATGTAAGAGGGAAAACATATTGGGCTAGTACCACCCCAATCAAGGTTTGCCTGCAAAAATTCTTGTGGTATTAGGCAATGCTGTCATTGAGAGAGAAAGAGTCTGGATTTCCTAGAGAAGCCCCAGCTACTGATTTAGCAATGAGCCCTGGTGGTTTCTATCTTTGCTTCTGTGAGCTTGCAAAGCAGGGCATGCTGGAATCTGTAGTTCAAACTAGAGGCCATATTAGTAGTCCTAGCTTCTGTCATGACAAAATAGGGAAATGAGGAAAGTATGTAAACAGTATCCTTTCTGTAATATAGGAGACCTGGAGGTAGCCAGGCTTTAGTTTTCTCTTAAGCTCAGTGTAAGTAAACACACTACTGGAAACATATTGGGGAAAAAGTGTTGAAACAGTGTTACAGTAACAGAGAAATGAAGTGGATAGTCAGTGCTCCTTTTGTAATAGTGAACTTCATCTTTATAATTCATTACTTCTCAGTTGGGTTATACTTCAGTTGGTATAATGAGTTTCTGGAGAACTGAATGGTAAAACTGGGCAGAAAATAGTTTTCCCCAGATTGGGTTTGAAAAGCTGAATGCTCAAATTTACACAAACCAGATTCCCACCAAATGTTTGATGTAGGTCAATCAAAACATTTTGTTTCAATTTGAACCACTTTTTGCCCCCCCTTCAAATTCCAGCTACCTTACATTTCTAAATGAACAGTCAAAATTTTGAAAATTTTCCCCAATTGTTTCTAGCTGAAAAATTTGTGACATTTAACTGAAAAATATCTGACCACCTCTATTTGATTATGTAACCATGCAGAGTCATGGAAAGATTGGAGAAAACTTATTTTGTTACTGAGAGCAGGGGAATGAGGTAGCATTTTTTGCTAGAAGATAGGAAGTCCTTAGGAAATCCTCTCTTCTAGTGAAACTATCCATTTACTAGATAGTTCCAACCATGATCTGATTAGAAAAAAAAAATCTGAAAGTTGTGTTTTGGGGAAATGGAATCTTATTTTGTCTTAACTGATGTCTTATAAGAAAGTAGCACTGGGCAAGGAGATCAAAGTGGCTTGTAGGAATAAATGTTTATGTTAATCTGTTGCTTTTTGCTGCTGATTAGACTTAAAATTATTTTGGTTTCATTGGTGCTTCCATATTCATTTATATATTGATGTAGTAATTTAATATTCACATTGTCAGCTCATTGTTAATTATATTCTTAATCTCATGATTCTGTGCAATTGACTTAATTTTTCTCCTTCTTTGAAATATTTTGTGTTGCTTTACTGTTGTCTCATTATTATGCTTCAGTGTATCCACTTTCCTTCATGCTCACAGTGCTATTCAGATAGGCATTTGAGTTTCCCTTCCCAGGTTGCTATCATTCAGTGCTATTTTTCATTTTCCTCAGTTCCCCAACATGTTTAACTTATCTTTGTCCTACTAATTTTGTTCCTTGTGTGAGCCCCATGCATGTTCTCACCCCTGAATATGGAGGACTAAATTTTTCTTGCATGTACAAACACTGAATTTCCATTTACTTAAAAGGACGTGCATGCATCTAAAGTCAGAATTGGCTATAATTAAGTCACTCATTTTCTCCTCCTGCTAATACAAATCTTTTAATACCTATTTCAGTGTCACATTCATTTGTTGCTGGGCAATAGGAGACATGAGCACAGCCAACATGTTGTATATTACCATGTATTTTTGTTCTTTTTCCTCTTGCAGAAGTTACTTCTCTGGGTTTTTTTGAATAGTCATGGCAATCATGATTATTTTTTAGTGTCTTCTTTTTTTTAACCAGGGTATGGGTAAACTTTTATGAGGAGAAGGAATGTTTCACCATATTTGAAGACTTGTCAACCTAATCTTTCTTGTATACTAAGTCCACTACAATGATATCCAAGAGCCTTGAAAGAGTCTTGTAATAGACTAACATGGCTGCTCCTTTGGAACTTCTTTGCATTGTGGCCTTTGTTTTAGCTGGTGGTTTCTGCTGTTTCACTCTAAACAAAAGGGCATCGAATTGTTCCCTCATTTAGCCTGAATGGAAGGCAGCTGTTATGCCCATCAACTTTAAGAAGGTTGAAACCACTATACACAATTAGACCGGATAAATCCATTTGGAAACTATATTTACTGCAGAAGAAGAGATACCTGTTTAATTAGTTTAGCATTGCATCATAGTCACTGAGTGTGCCAGATTCTGCACTTGTTGTCTGATGGGTTTCTTGGTGGAATTAAAGGTGAGGTTTTGAACTATAGAACAGTAAGTGGCCTTAGACCCTAAATACTTGAGAGACTGCCTTTCACCAGGTATCAAGCCCATCACAGTTGGTCTGCAGAGATGCTCAAACAGGGTTTAGTTGGAAAATGCTAATTCATTGAAGTGTTTCTCAGAAATTTATTGGGTTTGACAAAGTTCTGAGGAACCACAGGAAGGGTTCTTCTGATGGAATTGTGCTGGTTTGCCTGTTATACTGCTGGGGTTCCTGGGTGTGCAGCCCAAAGCCCTGCTATGCCTTAAGTCTTTGGAGCCCATCTGTAATGGAGCTTGATCTGGGATGTTAAGGGTCATCAAGGGGTAGGCTCCAGCTCCATAGCAAGGAACCTGGAAACCCTAGGTAGTCTTAAAACTTATATGCTTCTTGTGGTGTTGGGGATCACTATGGTGGAACTGCATCTGGGAGTCCTGGCTTCCAAGCTGTGAGGCTCCTGGCTTATCTGTGGCTCTCAGGGCTCTTATGTGCTCAGCTTCCTGTCAGCCTTAATGAACTGATGGAGAGCTGGGAGCCTAGAAGTCCTGGCAGTCAAAGGTGAGCCAGGAGGAGCATCAGAACATGGGCTCTGTGGATTAATTTTCTTTTCAAATTTTCTAAACAAACTTTTTGATTATTTTTAAGCAGCTTTTTGATCTGAAAATGAACTCATTTTTTCCCCCCCAGAATTCTGGATTTCCTCATGGAAAGAATCTTCTGTCTTTTGACTAGCCCTACTACTATGGGAGCAAATACTATGTCCGCTGCTATGGAATATTGTTTCAAATTCTGCTAATTTCAAAAGGGATAGCCGTGTTAGTCTAGTCCAGTAAAAAAACAACAAGGAGTTGTGTCGCACTTTAAGACTTAACAGGTTTATTTTTTGCATGAGCTTTTGTGGGAGAAGATCCCACTTCCTCAGATGCTTCGAAGATGGGTGAACTTACAGAAAGGAATGAAACTAAATGAAAGGGGGTGTAAAACATAGGATCAGGTCATACAGTAACAGCAAATCATGCTTCCCATGGTTTGAGCCTGAAAACTGCTCTGATTTGCTGTTACTGTGTGACCTGATCCTATGTTTTACACCCCCTTGCATTTAGTTTCAAATTCTGCTGCCACACATCTGCTGCAGTGCAGAACAGCAGGAAAAAGCTTAATTATCTTTGTTGTCTTCTCCGCCCTGACTTCATTTTATGCGGCCCTCTTTACCCTGAACTTGCCCTTGATTCATATTTGTTTACTATGTCTTGATAAATATTTAATGCCAAATTGGATTTATAGGGAGAGTTTTGTGGTTATGTTCTGCCTAGTGCAGCATGAACTCTGAAGCAAGCAGGCCCCAAGCGTATCTTTTTTGGGCCAAGTACAAACTTGCAAAAGGGGCTACCTGGCAGGGCTTGATCGATGCAGAGGCTTTAGGGGCCCCTGCATAGATCTGGCCCCTGCCATTCCAGTCAGAATAGCACAACACCAAGAGGACCTGGAGCGTGCTTGGAGAGGTTCTGCTGGCACTTGCAGGGGCCGGAGCCAGAGGCAGCGATCCGCAGTGCTCCCACCTTGCTCCTGGGACAGCTGGTCTGCCCCAGGAATGGGACAGGCCAACATGTATCCACTGTGCTCCAGAGGTGGGGTTGGCTGGAGTGCGTTGCAGCCTCCGGCATGGCCTAATAGGGCCCAGAGCACTTTCAGGCTGCTGCGCCAGGGCCTCCCTGCAGCAGGTCCCAGCAATGTGGGCAACAGTGCTCTGGGCTCTGAAGGGCCTTGCTAGAGGCCACACCAGCTGGCTCCCAGACCAGCTGGCCCAGGTGCAGGGCAGGAGTGCTGTGGACTGCCACCTCTGGTCCAAGAGTCCTGGGCCCCTCAGTATAGGCCTGCCCCCAGCCACAGTAGTGCAGGGCCAGATTTCCCACATGGGGAGGGGGCCCGTGGTGGTGATGGGGGGCCTATGAAAGGAGGTAGCCTGGAGCCCTGCATCCCCTTAATCCAGCTCTGCCCCCTTGTAATTGGGTTACAGCCTGGGCCGGGCCCAGTAAGGTGTACCCTTTTACTCCTCCATGTGGGTGCTCTGGAAGCAAGAGAGACTTGTAGACATCAGCTATATGGAAGAAGCAGAAAAATTATTAGACTGACTGACCTCTTGATAAGACCTTCAAATACAGAATACACATAGAGCCATGGGAGTCGTGACTTTTTGGAGACCTGCGGGATGTGAATGGCTCCTAGGCTGGGAGACAGAATAATTACTGGACTATACTTTCTAAAATGGGGGTTATGAGACCCAGTCTAGCCCTGTAGACAGGTTTGGGTTTAGGGAGAAAGTTAAGGTTCAGTCTAGATTCTTATCTACTCTAGGGCCTTGTAACCTGCTCCTCATAGGCTGACCTCCAGGAACTCTTCAGTGGATGGTTTGATGGCTGCAGGGGTCTGCCCCATAGAACAATTTGCAGGAGCAGGGCTTACATTTGTTTATCTGTAGCATGTTGTTCTCCCTTCTGGGAAATATGAATAGACTTTGTCACATTCAACTTCAGATCCAGTTGTAAAAATACATAAATAATCAAGTTTCTTGTTTTCTGACTACCTTACGGGTTCATTTCAACATTCTTTGCCTTTATTCACACTTTATTTATTTCAGACTTTCATCTGTTTGTTTTTACCCTGTCTGATTAGTTCCTTTAGTTAACCCCTTCTTTTCTGTCCAGCAACATTGAGGATGGTCTTGCTGCTTTCCTGACTAAAGGCCCATATTTTTGTTTTAGTATTTAATGTAAATTTTAAGGTACAACAACATACAATCATACTTCTCTACCTCCGTTTCAATTAAGTTTTCATATATCATCTGTTCTGTTCAGAAAATTACTTTCTTCTGTGGAATATAGTGGAAATAGCTCTTTAATGAAAGTTTCTGTATAAAATCCCCTTTTTTTCTTTCTTTTTGCCCCCTGCAATATGTGTCCAAATAGCTTATACATTTGTGCTCAGCAACAAAATACATCTGGATCTTCTGTTTGTGTGTGTGTGTGTATATTACATCATTGCAATTATTTTTCAAGGGATTCTTTTTGATCTCTGTATGTGGATTCCATTAAGATTAATGAGTGTAGGTGCTACTTTAAAGTGAAACATTATTTTAAAGGCAGATGGATGAACAGTTTGTGAGAAGTAGTGAAAGCTGCTTCTGGGGAGACAATACAACTGGACTATGTGATATCTTCTTGATTGTGTATTATAGCACCTACTATGAATCCAGTTCACTTGCATAGCATTTTGACTTAAATTATGTATGGAAAATTTAGGCTCTATGTAAGTCACCAAACTTGGTGTCTGACAATCTTCTCTAATTTATGACATTGACAATTTGGTATTGACCTCTTCATCATAAATCAGAAAACTGTTTCTCTTCTAAGCTTCTCTTGAGATGCAGCACACCACAGTAAGAACAAAGAGATTGTACAGTATCTCCTGTTGTAAGCAACTCTTCTTAGAAGATGAAAATTAAAATACTGTATGTTAAACAATATTTCAGTTCTAATTATAGTGAATAGCTCTTACAATTCAATGAGCAACTGTAACTTCCACGTCTTTCATTCTTTATCCTAGTAAAATCAGTTTCATTCTTTACTTAGTTGTGGCTATGTTTAGAAATCTGAACATTTAGAAATGGCAACACGATGCTCAGTCCATCTTTCTATATGTGTTTATTTCATGTCTGTTTGCTTTTCAAAATAAATATATAAATTTTTTAAAAAATCAAGTTTTGCTAGGAGTGAACTAACCTTGAGCGATCTGTTATGTATGAGTTACTCTGAATCAATATCTGTAACATCTGTCAGGGGCTGTAAACCATCCCCTTCAGTTTGCTTGAAAATTTGGATTCCTAAACCTACAACATCATTTCAACCCAAATTTCCCCAGAAAACCCTCTTCACTTAGCTTTGCTGTCTTTTAAGTGGACAGTCTATTTTTCCCACTACCTAATGCATTTAGAGGCTCTCTCCACTGAGGTCTTCTGCAGGCATCTAGCCAATCCGCATTCTTTTTTTGTGGACACCACCATGAAGGGTCATTTGTCCTAATCCGTTATAGTCTTCAAAGAGGTATCAGGAAACAACTTATTCTTTCCTTATCATCCCACCCCCTTAGTAGGAAGGAGAAATAAAGAAACCCTTCATCTCACATTGCCAGCTACCATAAGACTGAGAATCAGAAGTAGGTAGTACCCTGTCAAGATTGCCTTTATAGTTGCTAGGGGTTCTTTATGCACAACAGAAAGTCATACACTTTGCAGATAAAGGCTAGTATTGAAATCTTTGGCAGGTGTTTACTGTGGCCTGATGCGCAATAGATACCTTTGTAAAATCTACCAGTTACCCTGGCTAACTTTATTTCAATTTTTACAGAATCTGAGCTGTAATGAAGTGCAAATGCAGATACTAATATCTATTTGCTAAAGTAATCATATCTATTTGCTAAAGTAGAAGGGGCTAGTTTTTAGGGTAAGCAATATGTATGTTAAATGCAAAATATATATAATGCTCCTAAGGGGAACAGAGTCTTCCATGTCCTTTTTGGACCTCAAAAAGCAAGAAGTGTGCTGCTTGCCTGGAGCTAGAATTCGGGATGTGAAAGAGAAGCTGCTGAGACTCATCAAGTCTTTGGACTGCTACCCCTTTCTGCTGATCCACATGGGCGCCAGTGTTACAGCCAAGAGTGATCTAGAGCAGTGGTTTTCAAACTTTTTATCCTCAGGACCTAGTTGAAAAAAATTATTTATGCCCATGACCCACCAATTACATCTTTGAGTAATGCACTCCTGTTTTTTGGCAGTGGCAGCAAGGGGTGCCGCGATCCAGTGCTTGAGGGGCTGTGACCAGTACTGGGTCCCAACCCTAAGTTTGACAACCACTGAACCAGAGCATATCACTGCAGACTATGTGGCCCTGGGAAGGAGGATAAAGGAGTTTGAGGTGCAGGTGGTATTCTTGTCCACCATTCCTGTTGATGGAAAAGGCCCAGGCAGAGATTGTCACATTGTGGAAACAGATGCATGGCTACACAGGTGGTGTTGGAGAGAGCTTTGGCTTCTTTCACTGTGGGATGTTCTTCCAAGAAGGAGGACTGCTATTTATCTAATGAAGAGAGGGAAAAACATCTTCACAGGCAAGCTGGCTAACCTAGTCAGGAGGGCTTTAAACTAGATTTGGTGGGGGATGGGGTCATAACCCCTGAGGTGAGTGAGGAAGGAGGACACTGCAACAGGGGAGGCAAATGGCAGGGGAAAGTAGGGCAATTGGGCTGGTATCTTAGGTGCCTGTACACAAATAAAAGGAGCCTGGGAAACAAGCTGGAAGAATTGGAAGTTGTGGCACGGTCAAGGAACCATAATGTAATTGGAATAATAGAGACATGGAGGGACAGCTTGCATGACTGGAGCACTGCCATGGATGGGTATAAATTGTTCAAGAAGGCAAGGGAGGGAAGAAGAGGTGGAGGAGTAGCACTATATGTGTAAGAGCCATATGACTGATCAGAGCTTCACTCTGAAACCAATGGTGAGTCAGTTTGAAAGTCTCTGGGTGTGTTCACACAGCATTCTTATTTCGAAACAACCTTGAAACCTGTCCCCTGCAGACACCCGCGGGGTGAGGCGCGTGGCTGCGCTTCACCCCGCAGATGCCTGCAGTCCCCTCCCCAAGTGAAATAGCATGTCCACACTGTGGACATGCTATTTCGCACCCTTATTTCAAAGACACTGTTTTTGTCTTTCGAAATAAGGTGTTTCGAAATAAAGAGTTATTTCGAAGCAGCTTGTTTCGAAACAAGCCCTCTGTGTGTGAACATAGCTTCTGGGTTAAGTTTAGAGAGGAGTTTAACAAGGGTGATGTCATGGTGAATGTCTGCTATAGACTGGCAGACCAGAAGGAGGAAGTGGGTGAGGCTTTCTATGGACAACTAGCAGAAGTTTCCAGATCACAGGCCCTGGTTCTCATGGGGTACTTCAATTACCCTGATCCTGACATCTGCTGGGAGGGCAATACAGCAGTGCACAGGCAATCTAGGAAGACTTTGGAGAGCACTGAGGACATCTTCCTGGTATAAATGCTGGATGAATGCTCTTGACCTGCTGGTCCCAAACAGAGAAGAATTGGTAGAGGAAGTAGAAGTGAACAGCAATTTGGGCAGCAGCAACCATGAGATGGTAGAGTTCAGGATCCTGATCAAAGGAAGAAAGGAAAGAAGCAGAATACAGACTGTGGACTTCAGAAAAGCAGACTTTGGCTCCCTCAGGGAACAGATGGGTAGGATCCCCTGGGAGGCTAATCTAAACAGGAAAGGAGTTCAAGAGATCTGGCTGTATTTTGAAGAAACTCTACTATGGGCACAGGAAGATACCATTCCAGTGTGCAGAAAGAACAGTAAATATGGAAGGCACCCACTGTAGCTTAGCAGAGAACTCTGCATTGAGCTGAAACACAAAAAGGAAGCTTACAAGAAGTGGAAGCTTGGACGGGTGACTAGAGAGGAGTACAATGATATTGCTCGGGCCTGCAGTGGTAAAATCAGGAAGGCCAAAGTGCAGTTGGAGTTGCAGCTAGCAAGGGATATGAAGGGTAACAGGAAGGGGTTCTACAAGTATGTAAGTAACAAGAAGAGGATCAGGGATAGCGTAGGTGCCTTAACGAAGGAACTTGGCTTTTTTGTCTGCAGAAGAGAACACTGAGGGGGAATTTGGTAACTACCATCAACTACTTTAAGGGATGCTCCAGAGAGGAGGGAGCTAGGCTATTCTCAGTGGTGATAAGGTAAAACAAGCAGCAATGGTTTCAAGATGCAGCTGGGAAGGTTTAGGTTGGATATTAGGAAAAACTTTCTTACTAGGAGGGTGGTGAAGCACTGGAATGGGTTGCCTAGGGAGGTGATGGAATCTCCCATCTTTGGAAACATTTAAGACCCAGTTTGATAAAACCTTGGCTGGGTTGATTTAGTGGGAATGGTCTTGCTTTTAGCAGAGGGTTGCACTAGATGACTTCATGAGGTCCCTTCCAGCTCTAATATTCTATGATTCTATGAATGCATGGCTGTACAGTGGAAAAAATAACTTCTTGAAATGCAGAAGTAAAGCTTTCCACTACCATGTTCTCAAACGTAGAGCAGTAGAGAGATGCTGTTGCATTAGAAGTGCAATACTTTGTATGAGACAAAGTGAGGTTTCTCCTATCTATTTTTGTCTTTCTGGATAATAGACAATGATCTGGCAATCACTCTTCAAAGGGTAGGGGGATTACTTCCTGTCTTGGGCAATATTCGCTCTCCCAGTATAACAGGATCTGTGGCCCAAGGCTAGCTATGGGGGCAGTATTGCTGAACAAACTATAGTTGACATATTAGCCTTAAATAGTCTCTCTACTAAATAAATCTAACAATTTTTATTAGCACTAGCCAAATAATTTATTTCTAAAAATTTCTAGTTACTTTTTAAGAAACTGATTTTTTTTCATTATTTGTTCAGTTCTCATTTTACTATAAATTGTTTGATATACCTCAGGGATGGAAAGAAAGCAAGTTCTGTTATAAATGCTAACAGCCTTTGCTAGGCAGGAAATTATAGTCACTGAAAGTTTCACTGAAGTAAATTACTGCTGGTATTTGACTGATCTTAGCAAGAATGCTGGATCTGCAGTGACAAGGGTGATCTAGCTTGCTTTACTCCAGGCTAATGGTAGTCTTGCAAAGGAACAGCTTCTTTGCTTTGTGCTTTTGAGATTGATAGGTTTTTTGTTTGGTTTATTCTGACAACACACAGAAACAAATTGTCCTATCCTGTATTAAGATCCTGTTGCTTTAATTACCTTCATCAACTATCATATATTTTAGATTTGATTGTGCCACATGTATTTTACAATAAAAAATTACTTGGAGCAGAAAAATCCTGAGTGTCACATACGATGACTGCTAAATTCTAGATGTAAAATAGTTATCTGTAAAGTAATATTTACTTAGCTGTTAAATACACATTTGTCTGTTTTATTTTGCAGTATTCAGTGAAGATCTACATGCAAGCCTGTATTTTGTCAATGCATCTTTGCAAGAGGTAGTGTTTGCTAGCACCACAGGGACACTGGTGCCCTGTCCTGCAGCAGGGATCCCTCCTGTGACACTCAGATGGTACCTAGCAACGGGCGAGGAGATCTATGATGTCCCAGGGATCCGCCACGTCCACCCCAATGGCACTCTCCAAATCTTCCCTTTCCCTCCTTCAAGCTTTAATAACTTAATCCATGATAACACTTACTATTGCACAGCTGAAAATCCTTCAGGGAAAATCAGAAGTCAGGATGTTCACATTAAGGCCGGTAAGTGTGGTTCTTTTCTTCATCACTTCAAGTTGGGTGGGGTGGAGGGAACCATGTATTTCAGGCTAAAAATTGTAGCCATTGTCAACTGTAGTAAGGACTGTGGTCTAGAAGGGAAATCCCATGGAGTTCTTAATAAAATTCAACTGAAACAATGTTGGTTTAGGCTGTTTTATAAAAGAGAAGTTAAAAGTTCTATCCCATGTCCATCAATAAAAGGAGTTTCTGAAAAATGCTAAGATTCCCAGCTTACCAGTTGGAGGTGGGATTTTATCAGGATGTATTTACTCTTTAAAGAATTGGCGAAATGTAGACTCTCCCTACACTTTGTCTTTTGGGTGGGCAGGAGGCTGATAAGTGAAATTTTTGCATAGGCAAAATAAGGGAATTCAACATGTATGTTGTATGTTAATAGATATAATATAGTGGTATCATCAATACATAGGAATAGCTTTGTGTTTATCTTAAAGTATACAAGGGACTTTCTGTGTTGCGGGCATAGCAGTTTGGCAACTATTTTCTGAGTAGAGTGACTAAAAAGAGGTTGAATCCATAAAATGGAGAATTGATTTTAAATAAAGTTAGACTCAAATCTATTATCTTTATTCTTCTAATGCAGAGCACTCTGAAACCTTGTATCTAGACATTTAAATTAATTTAAATAATAGTTAATCAAAATTCAGGGAAAGATACTCTGCTAATACAAATTCTCAAAGCCACAGTGACTTCAGTTTACACCAGTTTGCAACAGTGTAAATTACACCATTTGAGGATTTTTCAACTAGAATATGCAGTCCAGAAGATGTACTAGAGAAATTACTAACTATGCACATATACAGTGTTTTGGGGTTATAGCTGTTCTCATGTTCTGCTTGTAAACAAGGAAAAGCCAGATCAGGGAGAATTATGCCAATTAATTGTATCTACTTCCATGTTTTAGTTTTACTAATACTAAATATGACTTCAGAGGCATGTTGAGTGATAATTAGAAGGTACAAGGAAAAACTGATATCTCCAAAAAATTCATAAAATCCAGACCATCCAGTCTACAAAAATGCATTTATTTTGTGTGTAGAACATGGACATTTTTTTGTTTATTGAATCTGTAGACAAGAGGTTTGATCTTTTTAGGAGAACAAATGTCATATCGGTTTCCCACCATGGATTTACTGATTCATCTCAGTCTTTAGTTCCTTGCAGTTCTTTCCTTGAGTTTTTTAAAAGCAGGAATTCTAAAGTGTTGGGTGAAAAACAGCCCAGGCCATGTGAGTTTGGGTATAATGCTTGGATCACAAATCCCACTCCTCTATACCAACAAATACTAAGAGTGATAAAGCTACCATTGAGGCAGATAATAAGCCATCTCCACTGAGTATATCCCTGGCACTGAGAATCATCAGTTTCATAATTTTGGGAGATATATACTTTGCCTGGCTATCCCTACCAAAATTGGGTAATATACAATGTATAGGAACTTGATGATATCTACATACATAGTTTTGGAACCTACTAGTGGGCCTACTTATCTTCTGTTGTAGAAGCCATCAAAACCATGATGGAGTAAGAATATGTACCAATAGCAAGACCTTGTATATCTGTATGTAGTTAATAAGCTCTGTTATCTGGAACACAGTGCGACTTCTGCATTTTATTAATGCTATGAAGCAAGCAAAGAAATAACAAAATATAACTTCTGGAAAAGACTACGTAGTCGCCCAAAAGTTGTGAAATGCTTGATCATACAGAAACCTGAACATGATTGTGGCTTGGCCATAGCAGAAAAGAGAATGCAGATATTAGTCAACACAAAACTCTTTCTGTTTGGTAATTAAATTCAATACCTTTAGAAAGGGACTAACACCTTGGTCTAAGCCCTAGCCCCCAGCAAGTGAAGGGAAACCCCACTGCAGGCAGAATGAGAGCTGGAATGCTTCTCTGGTAAAGTAGAACACAACTTGTGAAGGAAGCATGCTTATAAGAATGTAGACTGGCAGGCATGAGATGGAGTATCATTTTTTCCCATGCAAAGTCTGTATGTCTCTTGGGACTGATTTTTCCCCTGTCATTTAGAATCAACCAGAGGATGAACACTGAAATGTGATGGGGTATAGTATAGCATCAGAGTAAACAAGAAATTTTGGTGCTTTCTCAGGGAGACCCTTCAGGTCAGCTTTGCAAAATTATCACAGATGTACCAGCCCAGACACACAATTTACTATCTTATCCTTTCTGTTAGGGTGAGGAAAATCTAATATTTTATTTGTCTGGCTAATTTTTCTTCATTCTGGTAAATTGTGCAAAACTAATGCAAGAAATGGAGCAGAGCATGATCCCACCATTTTGGGTTTGTGGCATTGACTAAATCTCCTACAAGGTACATGAAAGTGGAAGGGCTAATGGGCAGGAGTTCATCTTCTGGTTTCCTTTATGGAAGCAAAGGAAGTGTGTTGTCTATAATCAGTCCTTGGGGAAATGATACCCACCTCTCTTTCCAGGCAGGTCTTCTTTCTGTTTCATTGTATTTTGGTTTTACCTTCTCATATTTTAAGAGATACTCACTATTCTTCCATTTTAGTTTTACGGGAACCCTATACAGTCCGCGTGGAGGACCAGAAAGCCATGAGAGGCAATGTAGCGGTCTTCAAGTGCATTATACCCTCCTCCGTGGAGGCATACATCACTGTTGTCTCTTGGGAGAAAGACACAGTTTCACTTGTCTCAGGTAGGCTTTAATGGCTTTCTTTCCTTATTAGGTATGGTTTCTGTTTCTTTTCCATAATGCTTGCTGGTTCCTTTGTGCTGATTATAACTGAATATTTCATCTTTCCACTGTAATTAATGTATTGCACATTTAGCATTGATGCATCCTCATGATTAGGTGTGACATGAAGCTTTGAGACAGCTCTGGTTTTTCATTTTTATTTTTTTTGGCTTGGTCCTAGGGAAATTAACACAAATGTATTTTGTTTTACACCAGATGTGATATTAGAATTTCTTGGCATTGTGGCATAGCACTGACTTGATTGTTTTAAAAAAGAGATTCCATTTACCAGAGAATTTTTTTGGTTTTGGGTGTCATAGCCTGTTTGTGGGGTTGTGATGGTCTTTTAATGATGAAGTTATTTTCTGAGGTAAGAACAAATGAGTTGTCTTTATTTGGGTTGTTTCAAATGATGCGTACTCACATATAAGAATAAGAATGATATTTTTGTACCTGGTACATCTATAATTTAATCATAATTTTGTATCAGGAATGACTATGGACAACATTTGGAAATTTTCAGTGTACACCCCCCCCATTTTCTAATAAACTCATGCTGTATGCTAAATACAGAAAATTTTACTTTGCTATTGGAAACCTGAAAACGGTCATGGAAATAATTGAACTGTAAGTATGTATAGGTGCATTTAAAAAAAATCACAATAACCTGATAAAACCTCACAAATGAGTCTGGGTGAAATCCTAGCCCCATTGAAGGTGGAAGTTTTGCCGTTGATTTCAGTGGAGCCAGGATTTCATCCTAGGAATGACATTTTCTAGCTAACAGCAATGTAAGAAATCAATAGAGCAACATATGTTGTATATATACATAGTATCATGTTGAAAGTACACATTGCTATACTATAACTGATGTGTATTATGCTGATAAATATAGAATATATCTGGTATTGTGTTCAAAGAAATGATGTGCATGCATGGGACGTGAAACTACAGCTATTGAATGTTGCATCAAGGGGACAATCTGAGCTAAATGTCAGTGCATTGTATGTTAAGAATGTGTTTGTACTATGTTACCGTATAACCTGAAATGACCTAAACTTCGTATCTATCTATCTATCTATCTATCTATCTATCTATCTATCTATCTATCTATCTATCTA
>ML681989.1:58113732-58136203 GCA_007922195.1 Podocnemis expansa
CTATCTATCTATCTATCTATCTATCTATCTATCTATCTATCTATCTAATGTTTTAAATTTGACTTTTTGTCTGTAGTAAATCTGTTTAAAAGGTTTTGTCCCCTCATTGATATATTTTAGACAATATAAAAATAGACTCATTTGGTACAGTCACTGATATATGTATCATTTTTAAGTGCAGTAAAATCCATATTTTGTGCATTGCCCTATGTGGGTTGTGATTGAGGTATCTGATTTTCATGCATGAAACCTGTTGCTGTGCAGACCCTATTGGACAAAAGGACATGCCTGCGCTGATCCAGTTATAGTACTTGTAATGTAGGGATCACAAACATAGCACAGCAGATGATATGATTTGTGATTATGAATGAAAGAACTGGATTGAGCCCTTAATTATTACAAATATATTTTATTTTTAATATGACCTGTTCAAATAATATATAATACATAAACAGTTAAAAATATCTAATGTTTTATTACATGGATTTCTATTTTATTCCTCTTATCTTCACATAGTCTATTATATTAGATAATTTAATATTATTAAAAGCTATTTCATTCTTTATTATTAATATAGAACAACTTGAAAGACTTGCCAACATGACTTGCCTTTCACAGCCTGTTGGTACACCTAAAAATCTGTGGAGAGCTCAGTTTTGCTCATAATCCTGGAATCTAGAGAGCAACATGGATTTATGCAGCCTCCTCTCTACTGTTGTGGGGGAGTGCTGCTCTTCTGGAGGCCATAATGGCTACATGATATATAGAAAGAGTCTACCTAGACAAGCCTCTGGCTTCACCATTTGTCATTCGAGTGGCTGAAAGAACATAATAATAGACTTTTACTGATCACCTAGGTTTTGACTTTTAATTGATGAAAATCCTTTGCAAATCTTCTCATCCCAAGGCATCTTGATACAGTGTCATTATTCATTCCTGTCCATGACTTGTTCCTCCATTAAGTCTAGACTGGACTTAAGTTCCTGGAAGAGGGAAGAAAAGGCTGAAACTGCATTTCCTTGAGCTGGAAAGGGTGGACTGCCCTAACTAACTATTATGTGTGAAACTTCTTTGTATTAGAAACAGTACAGTAAGCCACTGAAAATAAAAACTTACTACATTTAACACAGTCCTAATCCTACAATAGTATATCTGAAAAAAAAAATTCAGTAAATTCTTGTGCAGTCACAAAACAAGTAAAAACTCTATTAAAACTTTCACTCTTTAAAAGATTATTTAGCTCATCTTGCCAAATCATACAAAATACTTTAGAAAATCTGATTCCTGAGGTTGTCACAGTTCAGATTACATATAATGGCTATATATAATTATAGTTCTTCTGATAAATTCCTCAGTATCAGTGTTAAGGGGAAGAGGGGAATATCAGTCCAGTTTATACCAAAATGATTATAGGGTTTGCTGTTTATCTCAGTACTAGAGCAGCAGCTTAATAGTGGTAGCTTTTGAAAAAGCGACATATTTTATAAGGCAATTTCCTTGAGTTCTCGCCATGATCAATTCAACAATAATATGACTATGAACTCGAATGGTGGATATTGATTAACCTCATAGACTTAGATTCCCAGTGCTGATGAATAGGATGCTAAGACATAATGGGACTACTGAGCTGTTTTCCACTAGCGATCAATATTCTGAGGAAAAAATTTACACTACCATAGGTATCAAATACAGGAACAACTTCCCCTTGTGTGTCTGATCAACTTTTCTGAAGTGGTGAAAAGAAATATGCAATAACATTTTTGCATCTCACAACATAATATTGAAACATTAGCATAGGATGAGCTATTTAAGAGCAGGTAGCTGATGTCATCTGAAAAGAAGGTTAAAAGGATTAGAAACTACTCTAAAAAATTTGCTAGGAATGTATATTTACTGGACATTATCACTAGCTACATTAGACAAAATGCAATGAAAACAGTGGGATAAAACTAGGTATACAGTACGGTAAAGGAGATAAATTTGTAAAGAAAATTTTTATGGGAGATTATCTGTTGAAGAACACACAAGTGAGGCAGCAAGCTTAGACCCATGGAGGTAAGTGTGAGACTTTGAACAAAAAGTAAACAAGTCAGCATTCCAACTGGTGCTTCATGTACTAGTTTCAGAACAATTTTTGCTTCTGAATTTGTTCTAGTTCTATACAGTACTCTGAGTCCTCACCTTGAATTTTAGAATGAAGGGATTTGCGAATGAGTCACAATGCCTTGTTTCAGATGCTCAGCCATTACACAGTGTGTTATGTGTCATGTCTCTTCTGGTGTAAAGCTAGGTCTCTGCTTCCTTGCTTTTAGAGGCATTTTTGCTTATTTTACAACAATGCAACACACTAGACATCTCTAGCTTTATAGTCTGTCTACTAGCTAGATTCTGCTTCTGATTGTGCATATGTAGGTCTCGCTAAAGCAGGGGTCTCAAACTCAAAATCACCACAAGGGCTGCCTGAGGACTAGTATGTTAGCCTGAGGGCCATACCACTGAAACCTTTTCATACAACAGTAAAGTAGAGTCACAATGAAGAGTAACACTTGTATGCCAAGAGTAAGTAAGAAAGAATTACTTCCAGTCAAGGTGGAGATATCATCAGGATGACAAAGATTAAGTAAACACACTTTAACTTTTGCGTTATCAATTATTTGAGAAATTCTAAGTGTTGTTGTGGGTCACAGGAAATAACTTTAGGGGCTGCATGTGGCCCACGTGTCATGACTTTGAGGCCCCGGCACTAAAGTTATCTAAGAACATAAAGCTGTCTATAGTAGTACAATAAAGATATGATGCATGGGGCATCTGGTAAGAAACCTCTATTTTCTGGTTCTGGTTTCGTGTCATGGTTCAGGGTTAATACAAAGATGAGCATGTAGAAGGCTGCTGAAAGGCATCCCCAGAAGGTAACTAGACATTATCTGGAGCTCTGTTGCTAGCATAGTCCCTTTCATTTAAAGAGATTGCTGCGTATGTTTGGAGCCAAAGGTATTGGAATTAGTGCAGTCTCAGTATGCAAAAATAGCAGCTGACTCTCAAGTTCTTTTTGTTTTGTTAGCTGATAATACGGAAGTCCCTAAATATCTCTTTCCTCTCCATCTCCTTCCATTTTCCTTCTCTGCCTCCAGAATAACACAGCTATTGTCCCACAAAGCCTTTTTAGCTTATAGGAATGTCATACAGTGACTGCCATTCTTTTATATTTGCAATCTCCAGCAGATGACTACACCATTCATTCTTCTGTTAATTCTCTTTTCTTCTTTCTGGAGTTCCCAACATGGCCAAATATTTTCTTCACCCTTAATTAACATCGTGTTTACCCCTCCTCACCACTGGATCTTCAATAAAGGTATAAATTGGAATGAGATTGACTATTAACCTTCATAATCATTCTCTGGGCTCCTTTTCCATGCCAGACTGAATGAATTTTATTATTTCTCCTTATTTACCATTCATTAGACCATTTTGATCAGTGTGACTTTGACTGTGTGTTCAAGGCATTTTGAATTTAATAGTTTAAGTACGATTTTGTGAGACATTTCCAAGCATATAATTTCTTTGTGAGTTGTACTCATTCAGGCTGCATTCCCATGATGTGTAGCACAGATGTGGACTGTAGCACAGATGTGGACTGTTGCACTCATGTGGGTCTGTCCTGTCACCAATAGCTTGGAAGAGGGATGCATCTGTGCTCATCTAGCCCTAACATTGCAATTCTATCAAAAATAATGATTGTTTATTATTATACCATGCTGTTAGCTGCTAATTGAGCTTGGTACCCTCAGAGATATTTGCATATTTTACATATGTTGGTGAATAAATACTGAGTATCTTCTGGGTTTTCAGGATGATTCAAACAAAGTTCTGAAACTGACCTGAGAGAAACATCCCATGAGACACGAGCACTGATCAATTTGATATGAGGGAATGAAAGTGATGCATCAGCTTAATCATTTTAATGAAAACATGCCTTCCTGCTCAGAACATTCTAAAGCTGTGGTCCTATGTATGTAGGCGTGGCAGAATTTTATATTTGTATTTTTTAAATATTTTGATGGGTAATGCGAATGTTTATTTTAAAGTATCCTTTTCTATTTCCATTTATTTAAATTTTCACAGTTGTAAGAAATTATTGTGTGGGGGAGTAAGTCACATGAAAATTATGTAAGCTGTAGATATTGAGATTCAAAAACTCAAAACCTTATAACCATTAAAATACAAACAGTCAATATCACATATCAAAATATAGAAGGTAAACATCCTTAAGTCACTCTGTGGCTTATCCTTCTCTGCATTTTTGTACATCCCTTTTCATACTGTAACCTCTGTTTCATGCATCTAATGAAATGGGATTCTACCGACAAAAGCTCATGTGATAAATTTGTTAGTCTTTGAAAGTGCCGCAGGACTCCTTGTTTGTTTTACCTAACTCAAATTCTTAAGTTCTCAAGCAGCATTTTTCTTACTTTGCCTATTGTGAAACTGGCATTTACTGATAATTTAATCCTTCCAAGCTTATATATTTGTGATTTAGGTCTGATTTCAAAGTGATAAAGTGTAGAAAGTTTCCTAAGCACTGATGCCTGACCTTTATGTTATTTTGTTATGCAGTAAATTAATAACAATCAACATGGACAGTGATCAAGCTTGAAATGGTATCTTATGAAAATTTTTGACCAGTTTAATCTGCTTGAAATAAAACACACCTATTAGGGGTATAGTAGTGTTGCCATTGATTAAACCCTGAAACAATCAGAGGTTCAGACAGATAAACATCCAGAAATCAGATGCTTACTCAGGTCCATCCCTCTCTCTCTTGAAAGTCAAAATTGAAATAAAAAGCTCACTACAAAATTTATTGTGTTGAGATATCAGGTGCTTCCTGATTTTGTTCTGGATTTAAGTACTGTAAGAGCACCTTTTCACCTTCTGTGTCTACACTTTGGTGTCCAAAATGCAGACACCTATATATAATTTAATTTATTCAGTCTGAATTTTAGATGATAAGTTATTACTACTGCATACAGGTCATCTTAAAATCAGTGGTCTGTGCAATAATTACAACTGCATATTTGTAATTTTGGAGAGAGTTGAATTATCCTTTTGCTTGATGATTGATCATCCCCTCTATGTACCATAACAGTGATAACTTTTGGTATTCGATCAGACACTGTTCCAGATTTTCTTTGCTTTTTCTAGTGCTTTGCTAGGAAAATTGAGTTTGTTGGCCTTCTTGTGAGGGTAACCCTATACAACTATTTTACTTCAAAGAAATGCATCACACTTCTAGTATATTTCTCAGCTCTTGGGAAACTTGTTCTCTAGTTCATGTCTGCCTCGTTAGAAGAAAAGACTGTTTGTGTTCATAATGCGCTCAAATGTTTTTTATATTGAATTAGTAAAAATGTTTACTCTCAGCCACAGAGACCAACATGATGCCATGCTTTCAGCTGACAGAGTAGTGTGATCCACACAGACCTGTCAACAAAAGCAGGTCAGCAAGACTGAGCAAGGAAAAAAAAAATCAATAAATCTTTGAATTAATCATGCAGCTGCCAGAGAGAATTATGGGTGTATGAAATGAAGTATGTAGGTATATATCTATGGCAACTATTTTTTTTTTCTATTTCAGTTCAGTCTTTCTTCCTGTGTTTACCTGTGTTTTTCTATTTTAATGGTCTTGTGTCTCCTCCAATATGTCCTTTTAACATTCAGAATCAATTTTAAAGCAACTAACCAAATGCAGATAACAGAAAAATGTGCATTAACTTTTTCCATACTGACCTTTTCTCCATCTGAATTTTATGGAAATTTGATATTATTAATATGTATTTTTAACGTAATATAAAACTAAGATTTTTACATCTTGTGCAGTGAATTGGACTGAAAACAACTGATGCTTCATTGCACAAAAGAGTTAAAAATTCATGTATGCATTGCCGATGTCTCAGGTGAGCCACTGTCCTCGTGTCTAATTGAACACTTCTGCAGCACTGCAGTGGGGTAGGAGCTTTGACCTCTCAGGAGAGAGAAAACGCACACCTGTGCATGAAAGCCAGGCCAACTTCCCCATCTGAGTACGCTGTTCTGAATAGTATATCACGGCGGCTCCAATCGATATGTGTAATTTTTAAATACATGTGTTTGTGCCCTGTCTTCCAAATTTGGATTAGTCAGAAGCAGCCACAGGGGGCTTAAAAAAGTGTGTGTGGGGCGAGGGGTGGGATGTGTGACTGGGAAGAGTAGTTTGATGCTAGTGGCATTTATGAGCTGATAGAAACTAATTATGAATGTTCATAGTCATCTTTTCAGTAGATCTTTGCGGTCTAAATTCTATGATTTAGTTTCATCATATTCGCTTTTGTGAAGGATTTACCCTTAATTACACTGCAGTGGTTTTAGGGGGATCATTCCAGATATCTTCCTCTAGCAAAAACTTAAGCTTTACTACTGCCCTGGTTTTGAGTCTAGTAACTTGGACAGCTGAGAAGATTAATGCTCCAGGCTCTTTAAATCGTACTGTCAGCTTGCTTTGAGGAAAATACTCTCCCATGTCCCCACTATACACACGCTATGTTTTTTAGACATAGAAATTTGTCATGTACAACCAGTCGGATATCTTCTTTGGTTCTGTGCCTAGGGATCAAGTCTGGCTAAATTCTATTTGGGGAATGGCCCACCACTTGATGTTCACTCTCACTGTGACTTCAAATTAATTTCCTCTCTTATCCATGAGCTTTCTTTTCAAGTAGGTAGTGCTACTGATAAATTCCCTGAGAATGATCACCCTGCTACTTGTGGAAGGGCAGAGCAACTCAGTTCAGGGATTATGTGTTTCAGCAGAGAAAACAGTGTTGACTTGCAGCATTTCAGTTTCAGATCATACTGTTTTTGTTACAAAATAAATTCCTTTTAAACATCCTTTTCCAAAAGGAGGACACCACATTCTGAACACAATCAGGGAAATGTGTTTAGATTCAGAGAATAAACTGAATTTTAAATTGGGGGGGGAGGATGAAAGGAGGGAAATCTCTTTGGGGAAGGGACTTGTCATTTTTTTTTTTTAAATTTGGTACTGTATACATAATACAATGTAGGAGTTTATTTAAAAGGAGACAATCAATGCTATTTTTGCATTCCTAATAGAAATCTATTCATTTTAAATCACAGGCCTTTTTTGCCTTCATCTTTGATTGCAGGACCTTAAGGTTCTCAAGTTGCTGAGGTACAAGTAGATACTGGCTTTGACTCAGTATAGTAAAAAAGCCTATGTTTTATCACCCTACAGTGCCACATCCAAGATTTATGCAACTCAGGTCTGAAGGACATTTGAAAATTTGTATCTGCACTATAATAATTTTTGAGAAATGAATACTGATATTTTTATAAGGATCCATCTATATTTCTATTCAGCAGTGTTGTTTTCAGGAATTTGAGATAAGATGCTCATAAAAATTAATTCTGGATAGAAATTCAGTCTTATAGGTCCAACATTAGTTTAATGACTGTCTATTAAGCCACTGTAGATTTATTGCTTTTAAAACCAGTTGGTGTGAGAATTGCACAACTAGTTTAGAAAGAAAATATTGCTCTACCCTGTGTGGTGCCTGAAAATGAGCGAGGGTTCTGAAGTGCAGGACAGAACAGAGCTTTTGTTGCATATGATAAGACTGGGGCCTGGCTGGGCAAACAGAACAAATGATTTGCAGTGTTGTAGCTGTATTGATCCCAGTATGTTAGATGGAGAAGGTGGGTGGGGCAATAGCTTTTAATAGATCTCCTGTTAGTGAATGAGATGAGCTTTTGACCTACACAGAGCTCAGGTCTGAAGAAGAGCTATAAGTAGCTTGAAGGGTGATCTCTGATCAAGAAAAGATAACCCATTGGTAATCCTGGCATTGGAAGGCCTATTTGTAAAGTGCAAAGAGCTAAAATATGAAAGGCCACACAGGCACATACAAATATACAGAAATGCCTTGGGTGGGAGTTTGAAAATGTGGCCTAAAGGTTGCACAGGGGCATCTAAACAGATGACTTATCTAAAGTGTGAAGCTCTGACACTGACCTGATTTATGGCCTAGGGCAAATGCTTCAGTGTTTCAAGCTCTAAAAGAGGAGTGGGAAAGGAGGGGCTTTGGGGGAAAGAGAAAGAGAAGGGCAGGAGGGGAAGGGGAGAACAAGGTGCCTGCATGTGTCCAGCTTTCAACTTTTGAAAAGGTGATCATGCAAGGTAGCCTAGCCAGGCCTTTCCCTCTGGCTGGTATGTAGAAGGCCTTTATGGAGCCTTTCCAATACTGGATTCCCTTTGGGAGCCTCCCTATGCTCTGCAGTTCTCCTTGTGTGTCTCTTTGTTCCCCAATTGAGCAGGCTTCCTGAACTCTTAAGAATCTTTGCCTTTCACCACCCCCAGCAACCATCATATGATGTCTGTTTACTTAACCCCACCACCTACTCAAACCCATCACCCAGCAGGTGACTGACTAGGCACAAGTGGGGCTGAGTCCAAAGCCCATAAAGGGCCAACACGCTGGGAGACCCTGACACTTTCATGAACTCCAGAAACTGGAAATGGAAATAATGCCTCAGCTACAGCATATGATATTATACTTGAACTATCTAAATAAGCATAACGAAATGTCATTAATAAAGGGCCTGATCTGAAGTCTGCTAATGTTAATGTGTGTCCAAAAAAGATTGCAGATTCATTTTCGCATGAGTCCTCATTTCAGCAAGGTACTTCAAAGTTAAGCATGTGCTTAAGTATCTTGCAGAATCTATGTTTATTTTTGTAGAATCTTGAGCCTATATAATGTTACTGTAAATGGTATTTAATTTTAATTATGTGTACCCAGTTTAATTCTTGTGCTCAGAATAAACTAGATGAAGATTGATGGTACATAGTACTCAGTATTGAGGAGTATAAATAAGAAATAACTCCTAGACAAAAGATTGCATAGAAGAGTCATTCCCAACCTATTTGTCTTAAGGTCCACTAATAACATTTTTAAAACCCTGAAGGGACCACCAGTTTATCAACTCAAAAAAAAAATGTATTGGCGCATATATCATTAATGATAGGAATCACTACATAGTGAAAGTAAACAGTTTGATGCTACTCTGTTCATTTCTGTATTCCCTATTTTACACCTACAAATTACTCACAGCAATTGTACACTTTCTCTCTCACAAAGCACTAGATGGGTGACTGTAATGACACATTAAAGCACATGGCCTGGGAGCCAGTTAAGTCACAAGGCACTGATTTGGACTCTTGTCCCTCCTCAGTGTGGTGGGTCCTGCCCACTCTGCCAGCAGCTTCCCATCCTCCCCCAGTAACTCCATGTGGTTAGCCTGGGTCCCCAGGCATCAGGTCCCTTCTGCAGCCAGGTGGAATAGGAGATCAGTGCTCTGCTCCCTCTGTCTGTGGCAGGAACCTCAGCATCCATGGAGCCAGGGAGTGTACTTTGCAGTGTTCCCTGATCTTCCGTCCCCTTGGCTACAGCCAGGAATGTTGCTGCCCCGGGGAAAGATCTGGGGCACGGGTGTGGGCCACGCCACTAGGCCATGATCTGGTGCCCCAGACCTGATTGTGCACCGGGCTACTGCTGCCTGCGCACTGCCCCCAGATCCTTGGCCAGGTTCGGGACCAGGAGAGGCGGGCGCTGCCACAGGCATCCCGGCGTCGATCTCCTGCCAGGATAAGCAGGCGTAGCTGCAAGTGTCCTGGCCTCAATCCCTGGCTGGAGCTGGGCCTGGAGAACCAGACCCTGTGGCGGGCACCCCGGCCCTGAGTGCTTGGTCTGGGACAGGGCTGGCCCAGACATTCAGGGTACTGGCACTGAGACTCGGGGCATGTGCCCTGTGTGCCAGGTGCCAGTGACACCCCTGGCTATGGCAAGGAGCCTGCATCAGTCTTGCAATCTCATAGCAATGCACTCTGCCTGGGTCCTTCAGCCAATGAGAAGGGAGCAGTGGGTTACTCTGACAGACCCCGCAGGCTACTTTTGGTTCCCAGTACTATAGGTTGGGAACCACTGGCATAGAGTGTTCCTGGTTCAATGATACAAAGGGAGAGAGGCTGTGTAAGGCTTTGTCCCAACACAAGTTGTACTTTTTGAACTGTCTTGGTATAATTTAAACACTGAAAACCCATGATGTGGATATAATTGTACTGAAATAAGTGCCCTTATATTGTTATGTCTTGCTCCGATGTGTGAAGGGGAATAAATGGTGCTGGTGTATAGAATGCTTTTACTTGTATAACTGTATCCATGATAAGAGATGTACCAGCCCAACTATTTTTTTTTAGTTAAGTATAACACCTCTGCATAAAGCTGTATGTATAGGTTGTCTTACAATACTGACCTTCCTTGTGTTTGACTTCTTTTCTATGACTGGCTGAACCTTTGGATATTTTCATGTTACATATGAAGTTACCACTTGGACATGAACAAATGTGATTTCTGCCACGGGATGCAGTTGCCTCTGATAGCTCTGAAATGTATTTAATGTTTATGTTTCTGTCCCTTCTTAATCATAAAGCCACCTGAAAAGGGGCAAAGTGTAACCCTCTTCAGTGAAGGATGAATTATGTGAAATATTCTTTTAATAGAAGAGATGGGGCTTTTTAAAATTGCTTTAAAATAAAATAAGACATACACTGAAAAATCAGTAAGTAAATTTAGATTTGTGCTGGGAGTGTGAGATATGATTGACGTTGGCAATAGTACCCTCATTTTGCAACACTTTCCAGTACTTGTGTTATTTCCATATTGAGGCAAATGAAAAATATTCTTCCTAGTGCTCTTGGAGGAGGAGGAAGAACATATATTATGATTCACTTCAGAATATTGGAGTTGGGTATTAGAATAAAGCATTTCAAAAAAATTGAGAAACAAAGCAGTGACGTAGGAGCATAGTATAACTACTTGTTATAGACTTTCACCAACTCAGGAACTGGTCATCTGAAAAGTAGATCTTTTGATTTTAATTTTGTAATGTAAACATTGAATAGTCTGTCATTCTCTGTGTTTGCTTATACATATACAAAGTGTTGACTGGATGGGATGGGAGACATCAATGAAATAGTGCCTGAATTTTAAAAACAGATTATCAAATTACTCTTATCCAAAATTTAATTCTTTATATCCTAGGATTTGTTCATTTTTTAAATTATTTTAAGAAATGTTGAGGATAGACCTGACTGAAAACATTCAAATTTTAAAATATGAATTCTTTCATTAGTGAATTCATCCTCCTGTCCGCAACCTGTTTTCTGGCTGACCAGTTGAATTAATGAGGGAAACATTTACTTGAATCCAGCTGCTTTCTTGGAAGAGATGTGCTTAAATAACAAATAACAATGGAAGTAGCACAGTAACATGCATGGAGTTCATATTGTCCTTTGTACAATGTTTATTGCTTTGTGGAACTAAGGAGAGTCAAATAGCATGTACTGCTTTTGATCACATCACTCCTGCCAACTAATAGTTCAAAAATACAAAAGCCTAATATATCCCACTAAATACAATATATAAAAGAAAAATATTAGCTATAGTATGTATGTGTATACAAGGTGATCATATTTAAATGTATACTGTAGATACATATAACACACAGACTTAGTTATGATTTTATGTAAACAAGCAAAACTTAAAGCTACCTTTTCTGCAAAGGCAAGAGAAATGTGACTCTAATCTAATGATAACCAAAGAACATTAGGCTATCCCATTCATCATTCTGTAGCATAGAGAGTGAGATGTTTGAGTGTGCCTTTTTTTGGCAGGGATCAGGTGGTTAGGTGATTTTGTGGAATCACACAGAAATATCTCTTATTCCTTCATAGTCTCAAACTCCAATCTTCTGAGTCATTTTGAGTTTGAATTTAGTGTGCATTGGTTGTAGATCCTGTTAGGTAGATGAAATCTGGTAATGGTACAGCAAATTGTTGTTCATTAGGAAATTAAATGTTCACAGTTTTTTGCCTACCTTTACTATATTATTGTGTTTTAGTTAACCATACATATAGATTATTTGCAGGAAGAATCAACTGTGTTAGTTCTAAAATAATGCATGTCTTTTTACTCTGTACGTCTACTTGCATTGAGAGCTACTGACAAAACTTATTGTCTTTAAGAGGCTTGGATTTCACTCCAGTTTGTTAGGGTTTGTCTTTATTACTTTATGAACTATAATTGATAGTATGATTATTTTTAAAATTACGCTTTTTAATCCTGTTGAGAATACAGACATATACTGTTATTAACATAACCTGTATAGGCTTTTACCTAATGTTTGTACATTAGTAAAATACAGGTATCCTAAATTGCTAATTACTATTGTAGTGTTAAGTTATAAATGTTAAACTTCAAGTTTTTGGAAGGTTGGTGTTTAAAATGAGTTTTCTGAAAGGATGCATGCTCCCATGCAATTAAGACACAAAACTAAACAAAAATTCTATTCAAACAACTGCATCCTCATCACCCGTTAAAGATCATGATACCTGGTCCTGTTTACATTACCAAGTTAAGCGCTTTGTCTGTTTCCGTATGATAGAAATGTTACCAGACCTAGACACAAAGGCAGGCCCCAGCCGCCAACATCTGTAGCATCTTCTAAGTATCTCTGTAGTGCAAGAGTCATTGGTATTCTTCAGCTGCTTTTGGGCCACTCCATAAACCTGATTTAACTGGCTGATCAGACCCATATTGGCAATGGGTTTTCCTTTCTCAAAATATTATGTAGATGCTAGACTACATCATTGAATCTAGCGTAATTAGGAGAAACACATACTAAGAGAGTAAAGAGATGAATTCTGATCCCTATGCAAACCTCCCTTGACCACCTCCTCTGTCTTCCACGAAGCCTGGGCACCTGCTCCTCATCTGCCCCTTGCAGCTCTCCCCAGCTTCCTCCTCCTCTGCCTAGAGCCAGGCATGCACTTCCCCATAACGGCCCCCCAGCCATCTCATCCTTAGCTCCCTGCAACCCTTCCATGGAGCATCTCAGTTGAACCGCCACAGGAGACCAGGACTTCACGCCCCTATCCTTCTGGGTTTTCATCCTTAACTGTCCCCCAGCAATTCCTGCATCATGACCGTGCATCCCCCAATCCACTTCTACACCTGTCCTTGTAGGCTCCTTGCTGTCGACATGGAAGCTGCAGTGTAATTCGAGAGTGTCAGGAGAAGGGACAGAGCCCAGGTAGCAGGGACCATGAGAGGTCTTGGTAAAGTGGCAGGTACAAGTTGTGTGCTTACATAAGGACCCAGTAGTGCTGGCAGCATCTGAGCTACAGCTCTGATTTTACCTGTGTTAAGGGTGGGGAGCAGGTGGATGTTCCCCTGTCAGACTGGCTGTTCCTCAGAGTACCATCTAGCCAAGGAATCTGTGGTGTAAATAAAATTTAAGGTAGAGAAGGGTCAGCTGGTTTGGGCTGCCATTACCTCATGGGCCCTGGTGTGACTGCACCAATTTTAACAAAGTAGCTGTGATCCTGGCCACTTTAGTTTTACATGAGGTAAACTCACCAAGGTGAATACCTGAAGGAGATATAGGGTTGATTACCTTGCAGTAAAACTAAATTTCTGGTAACTGAAATATTGGTAACTTAATGAATTACAACCAGAAATGGACTGCATTTGTTTCAGGAAAAGCAGTATTCAAATAGCAGTCTTAAAAAAAAATTGAAATCTATGGATGCAAATGTTCTTCTTAAACTGAAAGATTTGTTGGCCAGCTTTTCCGGTGCAGGAAAGAAGTCTGTGTACAAAGGTCCGCATGTTTAGAAAGAACTCAACTTCTACACTTAGTATTTTTATTCCTGTTTCTCCAGACCATATGGTCACAAAAGGGGCAAAAAGAGGTTTACACCTCTAGAAAGGTTTTAATAATAACTCATCACGAGTTTGGTGTAGGTAATCTTTACCAGCATACAAAAATGGTAAGTCACTGAAATTATCAGTATCTTTACTTAGGGTGATCCTGATGACCATTTGGAGATGGATCTCTAATAAGAGATTCTGTTCATCTGCTACTGGAATACATAGCCCACTTTACTACTGTTAACATATCAGAATTTTACTAAATAAATTGACCTACATGTGTTTGGTAGCTGACTCCAGTACCCTCAACATATCCATGAAACAAATGGGAGTGTTCATGACAGGCACTTGCTCACATTTTAGCAAAGCTACCAATTTAATGACCTGATTGCAGGTCACAAAACCAAGGAAAGGAACTTAGAATTCCCAACCAACTTCAGTTAGGTGAATACTCTCCAAGTTCAGATCCTCAGTTTGGCTCAGTAAAAGAAAAAAACAAACATATTAAGTCATTTCTTCCCATACACAAGTTTAAAAAGCTACCACTTCAGAATCGTCATCTTTTCTTTTAGACCTTATGCATACTGTCAAGATCTCTGCTATTTTATTCAAATAATATCTAGAACAACTCTGAAAAAAGTGAATTCTAGTGTGTAGGACATAGGCAACAAACATGATACAGATATTTGTAGATCTAATTCTGAAATTTGATTGGCTGGATGGCCATAAAAGAGAGAACATAATTTTGATTTCCTGCTTGTTGTTGTTTGTGGCAATGGCTCTCAAAGTAGTGTATCAGGAACTTCCCTGCGAGCTACAGAGAATTGGCTGGTCACAGGATGTTGGCTCTCCTTCTTATTTCCAGCTTTTAAACCAAATTCTAAAAGAAGATACAATCCATCACTCTCTTACTTTTGTTTTGCTATGTGATCAATAGTAGTAGCTGGGATAAAGAGGTTGGGAGATGGTCCGGATATCAGCAAGGTGTCCAGGAGATATTGATATTCATATTCTTGTTCTTAGGATGTAGTCCATGCTATGGAAAAAGTTTGCAAATCCCTGATCCGCTCTTTCTCAGAGCTCTCCATAAATCATAATTTGATTTAATGAAAAACATTCATTGGCATATCCTTGAAAATAAGCCATGGAAAGTAAATGAAGGTCTATCATATTGTACAGTTCAATATATACTCTCTAAGGTAGTGGCCTGACTCCAAGTTTTGGACCAGCTTTTTATTGATCTCAATGTTTATGACAAGGAATGTAGCAGTATCGCCTTCAGAAATGCACTTCTTTTGTGAAGTCTTTTGGAAAAAATGTCAGCAACAGTCCTGCAAAAACTCAAACTTATTCTGGCACCTGAAGCAGTACTATATAGTATGTGTCTGATCTGTTTTATCTGTACTAGGTGGCAAGCTCTTGAGGCAGAAAGTATGTCATCTTATATGTTTTTATAGCTCTGATGGGACTATTTTCCTTTCCATGTGCATTATAGCAAGCACCTAGCAAACCTGTTGTGCTTACAGTACAGTTCCCATTATAATATCCTGTTTTCAGACTCAAAAATATCGGTAAACCAAAAGCAGAACTTTTGTTTCAATTCATCACCCAATTACTGTGGTGATGGGGATTTATGAAAATCCCAAAGAAGGATAAATATCTTTCATTATTTCTAGCTCTTCGGAGCCCATTTGGTGCAGCTTAAATGCTGACATTATTAAGCATATGATATCTTTTTCCTTTTAAAAACATTTCATTAACAGTTTTTTACATTTATAGTTACAGAACTAAAATGAAAAATCAGGAAATCCAAATATTAAGGTTCTAAAAGTAATATTCTCTCAGTTGTGTTACAAAATCATAGTATCCTATATATTTTTGGTAATGTATGTACAGTAGCTTAATATATTGTGATGTTAGATATATTTAATATAATGTACTGGATGTGGTACTCTTCCAGGTTAATATTGCTGGAACCTCAGCTTTTGCATTTTCTGACTTGCCATTTTGACTATGCAATGGTGATGTTTTTTTTTTTAAGTAGGTTTTGGGTTTTTTTTTAATTTAGTATATTTTTTATGGGAGAGATGTTAAATTCCTTTCTAATAGAAAATGGCAAATATCAAGATAAAGATATGCCATTAGAAAGATCATGCAATAGTAAATAAGATTTAGGTATGAGTAATAAAGTAGGCTAAATTAATTGACTTCTTACAAACAATATTCTACCTGATACATAGAAACCTGGAAACATTGTGAACTAGGGCCACATGGAAAAGGCAATGTGTGGGAATCATGAAAATTAAAAAAAAAAATCTCAACTAATAAAAATCTGTCAAATGTCAAAGCTGCTGCACATCATTCAGTTATTTTGTAATTAATTTTCAATCATTAAAAGTAGTGTCAAAACTGATAATTTCCAACTACCCTTCTATAAAAGTAGAACATTGTAAAAATAAATCTGGTGTTCAAAATTTTTATTAGAAGTCCTCTTTTAGCTAAAAACAAAAACAAAAGAGTGAACAAAGATGATAACCTACATAACTAGAACTGTATTCTACAACTCCACAAGCCAGTCATCTATGTGCTTCCTGCAATGATCAGTCAGAACTTCATGCTACATGTGGGAGTAAAACTCAGAATCTTTTGTTTCCAAAAGAGAGACACTTGAGCCAAAAGAAGAGTTATCTGTTGCTTGATAGTCATACATGCAGCATATCAGAGCAATTCTGATTCCAACCAGCTGAGGGCAACAACTCATGTCCACTTTAATCACTTGGTTGTAGTATATTCATTTGGGTGGGCTGGGAGAAACTTTTCTTGAAAATAGATGAATAAACTGCTAAGCCAATACAATGCTACAGGTAATCTTCATACTGGTAGGAAAAGGTGGCAAAACAATTCCCATCAGCAAGACCACATCCAGTGGTTTTAGGCTGAAGATGGTGTTCTTTTCAGTATTCAGAAAAATGCTGTTTATGAAGAGCTCCTTTGAGGCATCAATTCCGAAATTTACAGCAGATATTGATTTTGGTGGTGCTGGTGTTCTGTGTGGATTCAGCAGTCCACCTATGTGCTATCAGTTGCAGGATTGCATATTCACTGGTAAAAGAATAGAAGAACCTCGGAGAGTTGAAAGCTCACAGTAGAGAAGGATTAAAATAGCAAAAGTGATGCTGGAGATAAGGCAATGAGTTAATACTAAAACTCAGCTTTCAAAAAACAATAACCAAACCTCCATTATATTTTTTAAACAAAGAAGTCATGCAGTTCTTGTTTATGGATATGACGTAGTTCTGACTATCTAATCATAGAATCATAGAATCATTGGGTTGGAAGGGACCCCACGAGGTCATCTAGTCCAACCCCCTGCCAAAAAAAGCAGGACCACTCCCATTAGATCATCCCACTCAGGGTTTTGTCCAGCTGGGCCTTGAACACCTCCAGAGATGGAGATTCCACCACCTCCCTAGGCAGCTTATTCCAATGCTTCACCACTCGCCTAGTAAGGAAGTTTTTCCTAATATCCAGCCTGGACCGCCCCAGCTGTAACTTGAAGCCATTGCTTCTCGTTCTGCCCTCTGTTACTACCGAGAACAGTCGAGCTCCCTCCTCCTTGGAGCAACCCTTCAAGTAGTTGAAGGTTGCTATCAAATCCCCCCTCAGTCTTCTCTTCTGCAGGCTAAATAAGCCTAGTTCCTTCAGTCTTTCTTCATAGGGCTTGTGCTCCAGCCCTTTGATCATTTTGGTTGCCCTCCTCTGGACTCTCTCTAATTTGTCCATGTCCTTTTTGTAGTGGGGAGCCCAAAACTGGACACAGTATTCCAGATGTGGCCTCACTAGTGCAGAATAGAGGGGAATGATCACATCCCTTGATCTGCTGGTAACACTTCTTCTGATGCAGCCCAGTATGCCATTGGCCTTTTTGGCAGCAAGAGCACACTGCTGACTCATATCCAGCTTCCCATCCACCATGACTCCCAGGTCCTTTTCTCCAGTGCTGCTATTTAGCTGATCACTCCCCAGCCTGTAGCAGTACATGGGGTTTTTTCGTCCCAAGTGCAGGATTTTACACTTATCCTTGTTGAACCTCATGAGATTCCTCTTGGCCCACTGCTCCAGTTTGTCTAGGTCTCCCTGAATCCTGTCTCTGCCCTCTAGGGTGTCTACCGTTCCCCCCAGTTTGGTATCATCTGCAAACTTACTAAGTGTGCAATCTATCCCATCATCCAGATCATTAATGAAAACATTGAACAGAACTGGCCCCAGGACCGACCCCTGGGGCACACCACTCGTTACTGCCTGCCAACTTGACATGGAGCCATTGATTCCTACGCGCTGAAACCGTTGTTCTAGCCAGTTTTCTATCCACCTTACAGTCCACGCATCTAACCCATACTTCCTTAATTTGCCAATGAGAATGCTGTGGGAAACCGTATCAAAAGCCTTGCTAAAGTCAAGGTATATCACATCAACGGCTCTTCCCACATCCACAAATCCAGTCATCTCATCATAGAAGGCGATGAGGTTGGTCAGGCATGATTTACCCTTTTAATGATTATGGGTAGATATATTCTGAACTAAAGTTAATGCTGTAGTTAGTATAGTATTGTTAATATATGTGCTGCATAATAAGAATTAGATTCTTGTTTAAAAGCACTGTGTTATTTACAGGAGAATTCTGTTTCTCATTAACTTTGAAAGGAAAGAGTAGTCATAAGAAAAGGAGTCTAAAAAAATGTCAGTGGACTAGAAAGGGGAATAGAAGAGAGATTAGATGGAGAATGTATAGAAGAAAATGGAAGAGAGACAAAGGTCTGCTTGCAGTAGTATCTTTTCCATAGGGCTTTTCATCCCAAGAGATCTTAAAGTGCTTTACAACCAGACATTCAAACTATATAGTGAAATTCTTCTCTAACCTCTGTATAGGTAGGTGCAAATAACGTTTCTGAAGGCTCTGCAAATCCATTTTTGCTCTACATTGAGTGATAAGTACCAATGCAAAAGTAACCTTAGCCCTTTTTCATTTGCTAAAATAGTCCCTTTTATCCATACTCTTGACTGCCTGAGGAAACAAAAAGATTACATTATCTAATTATTAATAATTGCTGTCCAAAAGGCAGGGATTTTTCATCCTTCACCGAAAGTTTCTTGGTGAGACCGTCTGCAAATCCTTTATATAATATTCAAACTGAGATATGCATCATTTTGGGCTAATCTGTAAATAACAAATTGACACTTCAGAAGCTACCCTAGTTTTGGAGTTCTAATGAAGTTTCTGCCAAGACAAACTAGAATGCCCACTGGATATTGACCTCTATAGGAGACCCATTAGTAGCTAAACTGGTGTGCATGTGGGTATTTTAATTCTTTGAGACTAAGAAAATAGTTTACTGTCATAAAGCTCACAATGTTTTACACTTACAAAACTCTTACAGCCTTATAGTAATGTAATTAGCAACTCCTTCATCTCTGACATTAGAATTTCTTGCCTTTGAGAATTAGTTCCATGTTCAGAATTGTTCAGTGTTGTGGATGAGGAGCTCTGCATAGGGTTACCACTATTAACAGAATAAATGGCAAAATAGATGCCTTGTTTAGATGACGTAAGAGCAAGACATCTTCTGCACTATAATGGGCTGGTCTTTACAACCATCTGATTTATTCCTTAAAGACAGCTACAATACAGGAGCTGGAGCTGTAGATCATTGTCTCAAATACAGTTAATCTACCAGGTAGTAGTTCTCTATCTAGTGACTAGGTGACAAATGTCTACCTGTAGAAATTGCCACCTCCATGGCAGTAAACATCTGTGGTTCTCCCAAGTGAAACAAAGGATTGGCAGTGACCTAGTAAGGTCTGATTGAGATATTCTAACTGAACAGTATAGGGATGATGACAGTGTTGTGCTCCTGCTTTCAATTCATGGAAAATCATGCCTGGACAAGTTAATTTGTATGTGTGTGTGAGGTTGTGGTGGTGGTTTTGTTTTTCCAGATGTCTAAATGAAGTCACTGAAAACATACAGTGGTATTGTCATCTAAGGGGCTCTAGTGTTTGGGTATGTTACCATTGTAACTGCCTTCTACTGCTCTGATTTGCTGATACAGTGTGACTTAATCCCATGTCTTTCACTCCCCTGCATTTATTTTCATCCCATTCTGTAAATTCCCCCATCTTCAAAGCATCTGATGAAGTGGGATTTTCTCCCATGCAAGCTCATGTGATAAATAAATTTACTAGTCTTCAAGTGCCACAAGACTCCTTGCTTCTTTAATTAAAAAGATGATTTTCGCTAAAAATCTATCCTATTAAATTATATCTACATTGAATTTAACTAGTCAGCATGTAATTACTCAAGTTGGAATTTGGCCAGGAAACCACTGTGAACTTCTTTACTTGTGAACACAAGGACCTTGGTCTTGCACTTTACCAGGCAGACTCTACCACCTGCAGTACATCGTTTCCTTGCACCATGCTTATTCATTTGTTCAATATTGAATCAAAGGACAGAATACCAGTGACTGATTCATCCACAGTACTTCTGACAGCTACCTCACAGAGTATTCCATTTTGGTCTTTCTCTATTTCAGCTTTCACAGGCTGGATTTACAAGGGTGTAGAGTGGCTTCTAATCCCACAGAAGTTTGTTCATCTTCAATTATATTGGCTTAGACAATATTTCTATTCTTATTTTACTTATCCTATAGGCTCATAGACTACAAGGCTAGAAGGGAGCGTCATGATCACCTAGTCTGACCTTCTGCACATTTTAGGCCGCAGAATCTCAGCCAACTACTCCTGTAACAGACCTGATGGCCTCTTACTGAGCTAGTAAAGTGCTCAAAGCATGATTTGAAGACTCCAAGTTACAGACAATGCACCATTTACTCTAGTTGAAACCTGCAAGTGACCTTTGCCCAATGTTACAAAGGAGGGTGAAAAACCCTTAGGGTCTCTGCCTGTCTCATCCAAGGAAAAATTCCTTCCTGACCCCAAATATGGTGATCATTTGGACCCTGAGCACATGGGCAAGACTCACCAGCCAGTCACCTGGGAAAGAAATCTTTGTAGTAACTCAGAGTCTCTCCATACTGTGTCCCATCACCAGCCAGTGGAGGCACTTGTTGCTACTAGTCATAGATTAGCCATGTGCCATTGTATGCAGTGTCATACCATCCCCCCCATAAATTTCTCAAGCTCAATCCTGAAGCCAGTTAGGTTCACCCCCCGGCCCAACATTATTTAAGTGAAAAATTAGGACCTCAGTTCTGAGCAGTAGCTGATCTAAGCTTATTCCGAGCTGGATCACGTGAATAGGAGATCACAGATGGCTGTTTGCTACTATTAGAATTTTCCTGGGTTCATCTTTTGCCTACATCTGGCTAAATGTGTTTCTGGAGGCAATAGAGGCAGATGAGAACTATACTCCAGTCGCTGCTCTGTTTCCCCAGGCAAGTCCCTAACACCTCCCCTGTTCCATAGACCAGGAGACAAGCAACAAAAACTATGCCATGCTGGTGGATGTCTTAGGCAACTGGTTCTGCTCTTTGTCTTCCTGCTTTTCCTGAAAAGATTTGGGGCCTATGCATTTTCCTGTGCCACATGAATGAATCTGAAATTATAGCAGGAGTTAATGAACCCCTGGAATGACATATTATAGCACGCATGACTACTATATTAAAAGACTGAATTTACAAGTCTTGTGACCTTTTGTTGTTGTTTCTAGCAGAGACATGTTGTGTGATCTCTAATGCTTTGACCTGTATTTATTATAAAATAAAACAACTTACTATTTCTTTTCTCTCTCCTAAAACATATTTAACTAACATGCTGTTCAGTTATGGTCCCCCCATATTTGCTATGAAAGTTGTACTGTAAGTAAAAAAGAAAATCTATTTCCCAAGCCATATGCAATTTTCTTTCTATGGAACCAGTTCAAGATTTTCAGGGTAAATATCTGATTCTCCCCTCCCATCCCCCAAATGTGCTTTCATTTGTACATTTCTCTGCACATACGGTAGAGACATATCTCATGGGAAACATCTCTTTGTTCATGCTTTAGTCTCAAAATCAGTACTTTGAATGTAGCTGTATTTTACAGACTGGCAATTTTGCAATAATTAAGCTTCATGAAAACAAAGATTCATGTAGAATTCCTTAGATACCCTATGATTAGGTTTAGCAATTAAATTCCATCTAATCTCATTGTAACTTATTAGTGTTTTACTGTTGCTGAATTGCATCACAAAGCTGATTCTCAAGAAGTGCAAACTGCAGAGTAGGTAACTTTTAGGTGACTTGGCAGATTGATTTAGGAAAATGTTTGTCCAGAGTTTTTGAGAAAAATGGGAAGGTCAAATTCTTTACCAACTCAGCAGCAGGGTGGAATTAAATATTGCTGATTTTAGGGGCACTATATAGCTTAGTAAACAGAGCGCCAGGATTGGAAATTGGAAACATGATGTCATAATCCTAGATCTGCCACTAATAATTTTAGCAAGTTATTTCAGCTCATGTGGTCACTGTTTTCCCTCTTAGCATCTCCCTTGCCTATTTAGAAAAAAATTCATGGCCTCAGCTGTCTCTCTCTATTTCTGTGTGTGTGTGTGTGTGTGTGTGTGTGTGTGTGTGTGTGTGTGTGT
>ML681989.1:58136213-58155253 GCA_007922195.1 Podocnemis expansa
GTGTGTGTGTGTGTGTGTGTGTGTGTGTGTGTGTGTGTGTGTGTGTGCGCGCGCGCGCACAGTGCCTTGCACAATTTGGCCTGCAGGCACTGTTGTAATGCAGAGGATTATAATATCGGGGAAACAAAGAGATGGCATTTGTGAAAGTGAGTTTATACATTAACTGCACACAATTATTAACTTACTGAGGTCAGTGGTTGTCTAGATGGAAATAAATTCATTTTAATTGGACATGGAGTCTACTGCTGACTGAAGATTTCTGCAGGACTTGCTGTGCTTTTATTGCTGTCAAAATGCAGAATGACCCCTGCTCCTTATGGTGTCTTGCCTTTACAAATCCCTTGCCTTTGCACTTCTTCTCTTTAAATATACCAACACAAATCATGGGCTGCTTTTATATCATGATGTAGTAGAATCATAGAAGGTTGTTAGGAATGGACCTCAAGAGGCAATCTTGTCTAAGCCCCTGCTCAAAGGACAACCAACTCCAACTAAATCATTCCATCCAGGACTTCATCAAGCCTCACCTTAAAAGCCTTTAAGGAGGCAGATTTCACCACCTCCCTAAGTAGTCCCTTCCAGTGCTTTACTACCCTCTTAAAGAAAACGTTTTCCTAATATCCAACCTAGATCGCCGCTACTGCAACTTGAGACCATTGTTTCTAGTTCTGTCATCTGCCACCACTGAAAACAGCCTAGCTTTATCCTCCGTGGAACTCTATTTTAGGTAATTAGAGGCTGCTACCAATTCCCCTTTTGTTCTTCTCTTTTGCAGCATAAATGAGCCTAGTTCCCACAGTTTCTCCACATAAATCATATGTCCATGTCCCTAATAATTTTTGTAGTCCTCCTCTGGATTCTCTCCAGCTTGTTGACATCCTTTCTGTAGTGGGAGGCCCAAAATTGGGCTCCAAATGTAGCCTTATGGGTGCTGAATAGAGTAGAATAATCTATTTGCTCAACCTGCTGGCAGTGCTACTACTAAGGTGGCCCAATACGTCATTAGTCTTCTTGGTAAAAAAGGGTACACTGTTAGCTTTTTGTTCACTGTAACCCCTCCCAGATCCTTTTTTACAGAAATAATATCTAGCCAGTTGTCCCCATTCTGTATCACTGCATGGTATTCCATCCTAAGTGCAGGACTTTGCACTTGTTCTTGTTTAACCTCATCTGATTTATTCTGGCCCAATGCTATGATTTGTTTTGGTCATTCTGTGTCCTATACCTACACTCCAGGGTATCTCCTGCTCTTGCCAGCTTAGTGTCTTCTACAAACTTGCTGAGAGTGCAATCCATCCCATCTTAATCCAGATCATTAATGAAGATATTGAACAAAACTGGCCCTGGCACCAACCCCGTGGGCACTCCACTTGATACCAGCTGCCAACTAGACATTGAGCCACTGATCACTGCCTGTTGAGCCTGATGATCTAGCCTGCTGACCTTGTCTGTGAAGACAGAGGCAAAAAAAACATTGAATATATCAGCTTTTTTTACATCATCTGTCACTAAGTTGCCTTCCCCATTTGCACGGGGCCCATACTTTCTCTGACCACCTTCTTATTATTAACATACCTTTAGAAATCCTTGTTACATCTGACAGAAACCTTTCTTGTCACACCTGACGATATGGGTTGCAGTCCATGAAAGCTTATGTGCAAATAAATTTATTAACCTTTAAGGTGCCACGGGACTTGTTTTTGCTGCATACAGACAACATGGCTACTCCTTTGAAACTTACCTTCTTGTTACCTTTCATGTATCTTGGTAGCTGCAACTACAGTTGTGGTTGGTCTTCCTGATTTCATTTCTGCATGTTCAGGCAGTATCTTGATACTCCTCCCTGGTCATCTGACCAAGCTTAAACTTCTTGTAAACTTTTTTGTGTTTAAGCTAACTGAAGACTTCTTTGTTGAGCCAAGCTGATTGACTGTCATATTTGCTGTTCTTTCTTCATCTCAGGATGGTTTGTTCCTGCACTCTCAATATTTTTTCTTTAAAATCCAGCCAGCTGTCTAGGACTCCTTTCTACATCATGCTGGCCTGCCCATCATCTCCCTGAGGGAATCAAATTCTGCTTTTCTGAAATCCAGAATCTGTATTCTGCTGTTCTCTTTTCTTCCTTTTGTCAGGGTCGTGAACTTGGTCACCTGTTGGTCGATCACTACTGCCGAGGTTACCGATCCCTTCTACTTCCTCTACCAATTCTATCCTGTTTGTGAGCAGCAGGTCACGAGGAGCATGGTCCCTTGCAGGTTCCTTCAGCACATGAACCACAAGTTATCTGCAACACTCTGCAAAAACTTCCGAGATGGTCTGTGGTCTGCTGTATCGCTCTTCTTGCGGATGTGAGAGTAATTAAGTCCCATGGGAGAACAGGGTCCTGTGATCTGGAAGCTTTCATTAGGTTCTGAAGAAAACCTCATCTGCCTCAGCCTGTTAGTCTGGAGAATGGCAGTCTATAACAGATGCCCATCATGATGTTATCCTTTTTGCTCTTGCTTCTAAACTTAATCCGGAGATTCTCAACAGGCTTTCTCCAGTTTCATACTGGAGCTCTGAGCAATCATACATTTCTCTTATATATAGTGCATTTCCTCCTGAACAGTTCATATCCATCCATGATAGTGCTACAACTGTGTGAGTTACCCCCGAGTCTTGATTATTCCAATCACATTGTACTTTCTTGACTGTGCCAGGACCTCCAGGTCTTCCTGCTTGTTTCCCAGGCTTCTTGCATTCAAGTATAGGCACCTTAGATAACTAGTCAATTGCCCTGCTTTCTTGATACAAATCAGAAGGGCCTCCCCTGTTGCAGCCTCCTCCTTGAGCTTCCTGCTGGGGTGTTACTTCCCACTTACCTCTAGGCTTAGGTCCCTGTCTCCCGGTGAACCTAGTTTAAAGCGTTCCTCACTAGGTGCCTAAAAATTGGCTATAGTTAAAAATGGTCATACAGGGTCAGGCCAATATTCCATTTAGTCCCATATCCTGGGCTAATTAGTTAGTTCTTTGATATATTAGCCATAAAGAACATAACATAAAGAACATCCAGCTTGGGCCTCATAATAAATAAGAGAAAGTTTCAGCCCTGTATTTTAACTCAGTGCCAAAATGTGCTCATATTATTGATTTTCTTGAGACTGAGGGCAAATGTGTGTGTGTGTGTATATATATATATCAGTTAAATCCCATTTAATCTCTGTTCTGATGGCTTTAGTGGAACTTATAGCATGGGCTCATGCCCAATTTATGTCTATTATATGCCTCCTGAGAACGTAAAAATGTGCAAGGAGCCACTCTGACATAAAAAGATATAGTCTCTGGTCCAAAAAGCTTACAGTCTTAAGTGTATCTGTTATAAGAAATAGCAAAACAGAGGTGTGGAAGTGGGAATGCAGAGCTGGGCAAATAACTTACATTTTTTCGTTCACTGGTGGCACAAAAAATATTGGTTTGGTTCTAAGAAAGTGTTTCTCCCTCCTGACCATCAACAAGAATGTCACTGCCCCAGGGAAAGACTTGAGGCCCAGGCCCAGGCCCTGTTCACTGGCCATGATCTGGTGACTGGGCCCAATTCGGTGTCAGGCTCCTGCCCCCGCCAGTCTGGCCCTGGATTCTTCAGTGGGGATGAGGCTGGGAGAGGCGGGCACCACCTCGAGCAGGCTGGACTCAATCCCCGGCTGGGAGAGGCATGTGCCCTGTGTGCTAGGCACCAGCAACACCCCTGACCACCAAGCTCCAAGATAGTGTCCATGTGGGTGCCTCAGACCATGAATTTGAATCTGGATCTTTTGTTCCCCCAATGAGTGACCTAATCACTAGGCTATAGGACTTAAGGGAACCAGCTCCTCTTCTGTGACTCTGGTCCCCCTCCCTGATATTTTTGGCAGAAACTATTCTGCAAATTCATGTTTTATTCACAGACAGTTTCTGTTGACCTGAATATGCAATTTTTTTTGTGAATAAACTATTTATTAAAAAAGAAAAAATCACCCAGCTTTAGTTACAGAGATGTGACAATAGCATGGGCGAACTCCATGATACTGGCATACCTTTTTCTTTAAATAAAATAAAAAAGGAGTACATCAGTGCACACCAACAATGTAAATTGAACTGAATTATGTTTTACTAACTCTTTTACTTCCACAAGTAGCGCCATTCATGTCACAATTTGACCCCTCAATGAAAAAAGGCAAGGGAAGATTGACTCAATTATCAAATTGTTTTTTTTTTAAAGTTATATTTCAGAGTTTAATGTTGACAGAATTAACTAAGAGTTAATTTTACATTAGCACTTGAGTATCTTGCACTGCTAATGCAAGATCTGAATGTGGGGAAAGAACAAGTGGGGAAGTGATAGTTTCTCTGTCTGCAGCACAAGTGAGGCCATTACTGGATAACGTTTCTAGTTCTGGTGTCTGTCCTTCAGAAAGGACGTTGAAAAGTTGTAAAGGGTTTGGGAGAGAACTACAAGTATGATTTGAGGAAGTCTGAAAAACTTATTTTATAGTGAGAAACAAAGATGAACAATCTAATCATGTTATCAAAGGGAAAGCTAAGTTACCCATTCATAATCTATAAGTACCTATCTGGATGGAAAACTGATAATAGACAGCTCTTTAATCTAGCAGACAAACATGTAAGATCCAATGGCTGGAAGTTGAAGCTCGTCAAATTCATATGGGAAATAAGGTGCACATTTTTAGCAGTTAGTTAATCCATTGAAACAACTTTCCTAGGGAAATGGAATAGTCACTTGCAGTCTTTAAATCAAGATTAGTGTAACTGTTTGAATGTTATGTATAGCTCAGATAGAGGTTATGGGTTGATGCAGGAATCACTAGAAGTCTTATGTCCTGTGTTACAGAGGTCAAACTAGAATATTGTAATAGTTCCTTCCAGCATTAAAATCAAGATCTATGCAAACTACAATGAAAACAAGTTCCTGTTGCTGTTTCTCCAGTTTTCCTCGATTTCGCACCCCATGTTAGTTTTTCATCCATCTTTTGCATCTTACTAAGGTTGCAAATTCTTTGAGGGTATGAACTATATTTTATTATACACCTGCACAATACATAAACGATAGTCTTCTGAACACGATTGTGATGCACATCTGGCCACTGTCAGAAACAGGTACTGTGGGCCAGTGGAGTAACGCAATGTGGCAGTCCCTGTGTTAAATAGCAATTGAGATTGTAATATAGGCCTGGGTCACTTTATTTCATTACTCTATTTTTAAGTTTTTGAAATGGTACTTTGAATGTTCCTTTATTTAAAAAAAAGCTGATATATTTGCTTGTCTATAAATATTTCTCTCACTGCTGGACAGTATGGCCTGAGACTTGTACTTTGCAAGATACAGCGCTGTATTATTTTTTTCTGAACTAGAGTGAAAATCTTCCTAAGGGCTGATTTTGATATATGATACATGTCAGCTCCAAGATAATTCTCCAGAGCAGAGACCATCTAGGCTGTTTCACTATGTTAAAAATAGTTAATCTTATGATGTGAATTAGTGTACATTGGAAATAGAGTTGAGACTACCAAACTCATGTCACCTATATAAAGTTAAATTTATACCATGATTCCAGAAGTAAATGTAGATATTATATGCATCAAGCTAAAACTTATTTCTGCAAGTTTGAGTCCAAAGGTTCTTGGGTTGGTACTATTTTGCCCTTGAACTTAACTTTCCAGTGCCCTCATATTACAGTGGCGATGTTACTTCTGTTAAACATAATTAGCAGGGTAAATTTCCTTTGCCATTCTCTGACCTGATGCATGTCAGAGGGAGTCTGCACCACGTAGGTTTGCATTTTAACAATTCTCCCTCCTTGACCTGGAAAATTATAATATCTAAAAGCCCAAGGAAGGTCATGGTCTGCGTGTATGTCAAAATTAATTGCAATCCAACACTTCATTCTTGACTTTTATTACCCCCAAAACAGACAGGCAGAAAGGCTGTACTTAATATTACAATTAACTGTCCTGAGGCAATTATGCTGGAAGATGGACACAGGCAAGTGATGGCGATGTTCGTGATTGTGAAAAAATAAACTGCCTTTTTCTGCACAAAAGGGAAGGAAAAATGGCGGGATTGTGCAGACAGGCCATCTTTTCACACTGAAGTACATAATAATGCAATTTAGTTCAATCTTGTCAGGTTGAGAAGGTATTAAAAAAATAATGCACACATAGCTTGTTTGACAGCCCAGCCACTAATGCATTAAGTGACAATGGCTTTTTGCTCATTCCACACCAGGGAGTGCTTGGAAACTTTGTGAAAATAGATGGAAATCTGGTGGTATTCAGATTCCCGAGGGATCTGAGGGACCAGTGGTGTGTCATTGTGAGATAAACGTTAAGAGTAGACTTGCACCTGTGAAGGTATGCAAACGAGCAAACAAAAAATAGCTATAAAGGGAAATTAAGAATTCTGCTTTCACAGTGTAGATGTGATAATAAGATTTACCTTTTTTCATAAAATGGAAACATCCCAAATTAGAGTTAGTTAGCAACATGGCAAAATTGCAAATAATTCATTTCTATTTAAATGTATTAAATATGTGTTTGTGTTGCAAATGAGTGACACCATCAGGACAAGACGTAGTGGCCTGAATTTGATTTAACTGGTTTAGACAACCACTGGTCGTGGATTCAATTTGGAACAAGATAAATAAAATAAGTTAATCTGACAATCTGACTTTTGCTGCTGCTGTAGCATTTCAGGATTTATGAATTTGCATTTTGGTATGGAGAGGCTTTTCTGTTTAAATGAAAGCAGAAATTTTATCCCCCAAAGAAGCAGAAAATTGAACTTAGGAATGCCCTCATTTAGGGGTGTTGGAGCTTAAATAGAACAGTTTGAAGGGAATTCATTGCTCTTGCTTTGCCTAAAGGGTACCAGAGTAGTTTAGCATCCAGTACTTTTATGGTTTCCCTGGATGTATTGAATTCAGCATGCAAATGTGAAAAAACCTGCAATGAATCCTATTGTAAGACTTGATTAGGTATATGTGACAGAAAGTTGTCACCTCAGGTACCTAAATGATGTTTTTTTCTTTCTTTCTTGGACAAAGGGGGCAAAGTTGATTCACATAGACCTAAATACATCCATCAAATGGAAGGTTGGAGGATCAGGCTTGATATAGCTGGGAGACAGCCTGCCTTTTCTGAAAACAAGGATCTGAACTTGATTGGAATTGGTTTAAGTATACTTTAGAGGAAAATCTGCTTTTTAGCTATCTTATATTTGGAAACTTTCTAAATTTGTGCAAAATCTATATGTTTGTGACTAGGGATCTTATTTTGTTGTATATTAGCTTGGAATAGTCCAGATCATATGCAAAAGACTGTTTTCCTCTTAATTAATTGCAAATCCTAATATTTGCTTTTCTGCCAGGCTTTTATGACATTGCTGTGGGGTTTGATATGGAATAGCTCCTATCTTCTGGTTACAACACTAATAAATCTCTGAAATAAATTAAAGAATATCTCGCATTACTCAGTGTGAGGAATGCATAATTATTACCCGAAAATACGATCGTACTGAACCATTTCTAGTCAAAATGATTGTTTCCCTTTGCTGGAAATGATGGCTTATAATAAATGTATTAAAAAGTATTATCACCACTTTGCCAATTAAATATAAATTAATATTATCAAATTATAAGGACTTGGAATAAGCGCCTTCATCCAAAAGTAAACACCAAGATCGTATTTTCTACTGGTTCAAGTTCACTGAGATCAATGAAGTTACACTAACAGAAAATTTGTGCAGAGATCCTTACTTTGCCATTTGTCCATTCATACAACCACTATTTGCATTGTTGGAAATTTTACAGGCAGATTATGGACAGTGTCATAGCTAACTTATAAATAGTTATGAGAGGTTCTTGCACCTTCCTGGAAGGACAATAGGATTTAATTTGATAATAAGCTTAAATAGCAAGTTACTTTAACTGCTCTCAATATCATGTCATCACTGGATCTGTATCTGTGTCTATGATGTTATTAATAACACATATATAGAAACTCTACATCAGTCTTGAGCAAGAACAGATTGTCGGTTGGGTAAGAGCAACTGCACAAAATAAAAACAATACTTCAAAAAAATACAGTGTTTGCCATTGAATGAGTCAAATTTGCCAAGTAATCTATGCTAAAGGAATTTCAAAGAGTTGTACTTCATTGCATTTTGATTTTAACTGACTGATTTAAGAGTCCTTTGATTTGTACTTTGGTATTTCTCAGAAGTTAGCCAAACTCACTTCAGCTGATAAATATTTGCGTAAATTCACCTACAAATTTTATTTTCTACCATTATTTCAATCAGAATTTACCAAATGCTCAGCTTTTTTTTGGCTAATTTTGCCTAACTAAAATTTTTCCATAGAGAGTTTTTGTGAAGTATATTTGAAATATGATTGCTTTCAAAGTAGATCAGAAGATCCAAGAGGCTCCTATTCAATGTATCATTTTATAGTTTATTAAATCAACCTTGTAAATCACTAATCAAAGCTTGATTCAAAGAGTTACACATTTCAAGTTACATTGGTTCAATTGAATCCCTATCTAATTCAATCTATCTGTGATGTCTGAGACACCCATCACCTTAGTATTCAAGATCCCCCTTCCCCATTCTTACCTCACATGCATCCCCCATTCTGTCCTCCCTTTTATCTGTACAAAATGTTGTATACACGTTACACTTTGAAAGTGGACTTTGCTTTGTTTGACTACCACATGTACCCTCAGACATCTGTAACTACTGCATGCAAATGAAATAGAACTGGGCAGGTTTAAGTTGACTTCTGCCAACTTTTATCATGTTGTTGAGTGCAAGGATCCCTTTTGTGCTTTCATTCATTCATTAAGGCCTAGATTCCCATAATGGCTGTTCTCCGTTCCTACTCTGACTTATTTTGATCTGTAAAGCCTTCCTTTAAGGTAAAGAATAAATCTTAATTTAAGACAGCAAGAACTCTAATTCTCTTAAACTATTTCACACAGAGAGTCTGACAGAAAAATCTGGCCACCTCTGTTAATCTGTCAGGGTAGAATATTATTTATTTAGCCAGGGGAGAGAAAATGGACGCTCATCGTGAAAATCCTGAATACAAATTAATATATTGTTTAAAAGGCTAAGACTAAATGGCAGTGATTCATTGTGCTTCTTGATAGCTGATGCCCGTCCCTCACTACATAAGTGTCAGGTGAATCACAAATGGTTTTTTTTGCTGGAGTTCCCAGACTAATTAGGCACCATACCTTCCACAAAAGACCTACTTTTCAAATTGTGCTGGAGAGCTCTCTTGTCAAGTTATGTTCACACTACAGGGCAAAAAGTAGCAAGTTTTATTTATTTTTGTTATCTTGTTATCTAAGAGCACCTGTGTTTATAATTTTGGACTAAACAAATGGCCTTTACATTTGAACTGCAGTTTATAGCATTGAACAATAAGAGTTTATAGACAAACTATGAAAAAGATGAGCTTGTGGTTAATGAAATGAACTGCAGCTCACAAGATCTGGGTTCAGATCCCAACACTGTCACAAACTATGTCCTTGAACATCTAGTGCCCGGATTTCAATGGTATTAAGTTGTTTAAAGATTTTGGATAGGTGCCTAGTGGGCAGTGCGTAATTTGCAATGAAACAGATTCTGGGGATCATGCAATTAGATGGCAGAGCTCAAGCAGTTTTTTACTTTTCATAACTGATGCAACACCCCCAGAAGTGCTGAGGCTATGAACTGCCAAGACCTGGCACAAATTAAGCATTGCTAGTGTGTAAGCGGGTTTGACACTTAACTGTCATTGAGAACAATAGGAGTTTAGTTGTCTAACCTGCTTAAACACATCTGAAAAGCCCACTAATTTTCTATCTGAATCTTTAAATGCCTAAGCACCTCTGAAAATCTGTCTCTTTAGTCTTTTAGTGCTTGAGTTCCCTTTCTGTACAATACCTACCACTGTGGTGTTCTGATCTCTTTTGAGTCCTCTGTCTTACAAGTGATAGGTAATAACAGATAGAACAAAAAACCTCTGCTTTAGAATTTTGTACTACATTGGAATTATTCCCTTTCCTTTTCTGATAGCAGACAGGGAATGAAACTATGTATAGTTCATCTATTTTCTAATGAACTAAGTTTTTTTTTCAAAATGTCTTGATTCTGACAATGTTTTCAGTATGTGGAATATTAAAATGTTACTAGCTAGATGAAAAGGGTAATTACTGTATTTATTACACTTTCTTTAGTAACCTGACAGAACAGTGGTGCCATAAGCGTCAGTGCAATTAGTAGCATCAATAACTTTATATTACCTTTTATACTGTTGCAATAGCAATATTAATTCCACTAAGAATCAATTGGCAAGCCCTCAGCTTTTCAGTTTAACTTTCACCTTTATGTAGTTCCCTTACTTATGCTATTTTTTCTTTGTGGAATATATCGCTTCCTGCACTTTTTTAATACCTCTAACATAGGCAATTCATGTTGGTTTCATTATTTACCCATTATGCTAATCTTCTCCCGAGAACAAACTCAAGACAAATGTGGCGGATGTTGTTTAGTGTTACTATATTCTGCATAATTGTCACAGCTTTAACCATGTCATAAAAAGAAGGAAAAATAGTGAGGCAAGACATTAAACAGGCAAAAAAATAAGAGAAGAGCAAGCACATAAATTCTTTGTGAAAGAGAGGCTATTAAGCAGATATAGCAGCAGAATGATTGTTTTGCATTAGTCAATTCAAAGTTTATTCTGGCATTAAAAATTAAAATAAAATCAGAACAAAATAGGGAGCTTTCATTTCTTAACTTTTTTTTTCAATGCAAAAAGAATATTAGAAATAGTGGTGGGTGGGTTTTTTCTGGTCTCAGATCATTTCTATGACATCTGTTTTTGAAGAGGCTGTGTAAGACATTGGCAGTGATTTTTCCTCTGGGTCACCTTATTAGCAAGTGTTGGAGCCTGGCAGGGAGCTGCAGTTTTATTACTTAGTGGGGCAGGTCTAGCTGCTTAGACATGAATTTGAATGTAAGGGAGCTAGAAATCTCCCTTCAGGAGACAGAATTATGGTGTGAGACTAATGAGGCCTGAGGGAAAGAACTTTAGGAAAAGCCATGGTTTGCATAAATCTCATCACAAGCATTCTACCAATGTACAGTTTTAGAATTAAGCTTTCTGTTAATAAACCAACACCCCAAGGAAGTGATGTTTTGACTTTATAACAAGTACAGAGCATGTGCTTGAGGCTGGGTGGAGATTACAGGTAATGCTGTCAGTGGATACAGCATAGGTCTGGGAGTTGGGAGACCATAGTCCCACTGAAGTGAATGCAAAATTCTTATTAATTTCAGGGATGCAAGGATTTGGATAACTTCCCAAGTGGTAGCTATGTTAGTCTAGTTCACCAAAACAAACAAGAAGTCCAGTGGCACATTTAAAGACTAACATATATTTATCACATGAACTTCTGTGGGTGAAATCCCATGAAATAATTTGAATTTCACTCTTAGTTGGTATTATAAATCCTAACAACAAATCACTGCCTAATCTTTGGTGACTCATTTAGGCATAATCCTGCAGATTTCTCCATGCTGGGGTGCCCATTGATTAGAATGGTTTCTTTAAAGGTCACCTAGGGAAGGGATTGTGAGAGATTGGTTTGTGTTATCTTTACTTATCTGTTTTCTGTAAAAGACTCCCGATAGGTGTGTTGGCTTATAATGTTTTTGTTTAATTTATTTGGGTTTTTTAAATGGAAAATTCAGGTCTTTTTAAATCTTGTCTTTTTTGGAAAATTCTATAGGTTAGTGGAAAACTGTTAAGTTTATAGCATCATTGATTACATGGAAGTGAAGCATGACTAAGAAGAAAAAGATTTTTAGTTGTACTACTTTAAACCCTTTGGGTTATGGTATTTTTTAAGAACATTTGAGGAACTTCAATGCCTGAATAAGCAATAGAAAAAATACAATCTCTTATTGAATTTTCAAAACCCTTTCTGCTGCAGGTAAGAACTGATATAGCCCCAAACTTCATCATGGGTCCTCCAAGAAAGATCTACAGCAAAACAGTAATAATCAGCCTTAGTATTTGTGGTATTTCTGAAATTAATAATAATAATAATAATAATAATAATAATAATAATAATAATAATCCTCTTCCTCCTCATCCTTCCAGGTCTCTTTCATACATCCTAAAAGAACACACCCAGAAAAAAGCAGAAAATGTTTTTCCCCTTTCTCTTTAAATTACTACTCATAGAAAGAAAACATTATTCATTTTGTGTGACAGGGCATCTGCCCTGCATTGGCTAGGAAAGGATTACAAGGGCCATAAGAGTGACAGCCACTCAGAAGGGGCTGCATGAGAGCTAATCATAGTCTGTGGGCTCAGTATAAAAGATTGCTGCCAGGCAACACAAAGTGAGTACCTCTCAGGAGCTCAAAGGGGTCAATGTCAGGACCCTGGACAGAGCAGTGACTGCCTTCTGGGATAGTGCAGAGCTGAAGCCCTAATACAAGAGTAACAGAACTACTAGGGGATGTAAGAAAATGGCCCTTGGAAGACTGTCACAGAGTTGGGGGGGAAAGGCATTGTAGGTCACAGCTCATAGGGTACCTAGGCCAGGTCCTGGGTCCTTTCCTGTTTCCCTCAAACTGCCAGCAGAGTGGCTGTGGACTGCAGTGGCCACTTAAGCAAGTGGCAGAGGTGCAGGGGTGTCACTGGCCCTGGGCTTATGGACTTGAGCCCCGAGTCCCGGCACCTGAGCTCTGGGTCTTTCCCTGGGCTAGAAGTGCTCTTGCAGATGTGGGACTGTGAAGTTGTAGCTCAGCCAGAGAGATGAGGCGAGAAGAAGAAATAATCGGTCCAGATGGAACTGAGAGGGCCTACCCATGAATGTCAATGTAGTTATGGAGCACAGGCTGTGCCTGGGGGCATCAACTTGTGCTATTCCTCAGAACACCAGCAGAAGACACCTGTGCGGTGGAGAGTGCTGCTAACCCATCACAGTTAGTAATGCAAAGTTCACTTAAATATATAAAACATACAAAACAGTTGGATAAAATAATCCATTATTAGTGTTATTTGATTGGTACTTGAACTAAGAGAGGGTGACAAAGAATTTAAATTGGTCTTGTATTTCTTTAATCACAGGGGAAAAGTTGGTCTACTCACAGCTGAGCTAGAGATAAGTGGGAAAGAATATGTGTGCACAGCTCTTAGAGGGACAATTTGCTTATTTTGCTCAAGAAAAATGGGTGTTCTGATTTATTTAATAATTTTTGGTACATAAATATTGTCCCTGAGCTTCTAAGAACTGTTTTTGGAAGAGTAAGTGACTATGATAAATGGTTTTTGTGTGTTTTTTTAACTAGAGACCCACTTCATAAATATTTCTCAGTTCATATTTTTCTCTAGAAGATGCATTCAAAATGTGAGAGATTAAAGCATTATTATATGAGGTAAAGAGTTAACCACAAAGGCTGGAATGTAATCAGATACCTTCAAAGTTGAAAGACATCTACAATATTTAGTTAGATTAAGTTAGAGTTGGATCTCATAGACTTTCAGGTCAGGAGGGAACAATGTACTGCACAATGCAGGCTGCAGAATCTCACCACACACTTCTGTAGTAAACCTCTAGCCTATGACTGAGTTATTAAAGTCCTCAAATCATCATGGTTTAAAGACTTTAAGGTGCAAAGAATCATCCAGCAAGTGAGCTGTGCCTCATCCTATGAAGGAAGGCAAAATATCCACACAGCCTTTGCCTATCCGCCCTGGGGGAAAAATTGTGATAAAAAATATGGTGATCAGTTAAATCCTGAGCATGTGAGCAAGACTTGTCAGACAGACACCTAAGAAAGAATTCTCTGTAATTACTCAGAATCCATCCCATCTAACATCCTTTCTCAGGGCATTGGCCTATCCACCACAAGTAGTCAAAGATCGGTCAGTTGCCACATGAGGCCATCCCATCATACCATCCCCTCATAAATGTATCAGGCTCAGTTTTGAAGCTGCCTAGGTTGTTTGCCCTCACAGCTCCTGTTGGAATGCTATTACAGAACTTCACTCCTCTGATGGTTAGAAATCTGTGATTAGTTTCAAAACTAAGCTTCCTGATGAGCAGATTATATCTATTTGTTCTTGTGTCCATATTGGCACTGAACTTAAAAAAATTTCTCTCCCTTCCTAATGTTTATCCCTCTGATGTATTTATAGAGAGTAATCATATCTCCCCTCAATCTGCTTTTGGTTAGGCTAAACAAACCAAGCTCTTTGGAAACTCTACATTATAAGAGGAGACTAATTCTGCAGATCATTCTTGTAGGCCTTCTCTGTACTTGTTCCAGATTGAATTCATCATTTTTAAACATGGGGGACTAGAAAAGCACACAACATTCCAAATGAGGTCTTACCAGCACCTTGTATACTCGTACTAACAACTTCCTATCTCTACTGGAAATCTCTGTTCTGATGCATCCTAGGGCTGCATTAGGGTTTTTTTCTTTCTTTCTTTCTTTCTTTCTTTTTTTTTCATGGCAGCATCACATCAGCAGCTCTTAGTCATCTTGTGATCAACCAGTACATCTAGGTCCTCCTTCTCCTCCATCAATTCCAACTGATTGCATCCCAAGTTTATAGCAACATTTCTTGCTGTTATTCACTAAATGCATGACCTTACACCTTCCATTATTAAATTCTCTCCTATTCCTGTTACACCAATTTACAAGGTCATCCAGTTCTTCTTATATTGTATTCTGATCCCTCTCTATATTGGCAATACCTATGAACTTTGTGTCAAAGAGGAACTTTATTAGCACATTCCCACTTTTTGTGCCAAACTCACTAATGAAAAGGTTAAATAAGATTGGTCCCAAGGCTGGTCCCTGAGGAACTCTACTCGTAACCTCCCTTCAACCTGACAATTCACCTTTCTTAACCAGTTCTTTATGCACCTTTCTATTTTGATAATAACATCCATCCAATTGGAACCATTGCATTTCTTCTGTTCAAAAAATTTGCTCTTTCCAAAAAAGGAGATCAGGTTGGTCTGGTACAATCTACCTTTTATAAAGCCGTGTTGTATTTTATCCCAATTACCATTAATGCCAATATCCTTAACTACTTTGGTTTTCTTCCCCCCAAGACTTTACATACTATGAGGTCAAACTAACAATTATCTGGATCACATTTTTTCTCTTACTTGAAAATAGGAACTGTGTTAGCAATTATCCAGTCGCATGATACAACTTGTGAATTTACAGATTCATTAAAAGTCCTAGCTAATGGTCTTGCAATTTTATGTGCCCAGTCTGTTAATGTTCTTGGATGGAGATTATCTGGGCCCCCCAGTTTAGTCCTAGTAAGCAGTTTGATTTTTGCTTCTACCTCAGATGTGGTAATTTTTACTTCCATATCCACATTCCCAGTAGCCACCTTATCACTATCTCTGAGCACATCATTAGCCTCATTAAAAAAGGATACAAAGACTTTATTTAGATATTAGACCATGCTTAGATTATCCTTAACTTTCGCCCCACCTTCAGTGTTTAGCAATGCCTCCCCATGCTTTGTTTTCTTCCTATTTCTACAGGTATAGAATCTTTCACTATTGGTTTTAATTCCTTTTGCAAGGTAAACTCTGCTTGGCTTTTGGCCTTTCTCACTTTATCTCTACATAGTCTGAACTCCAAGATGTAGCTTTCCTTGTGGATCCCTCCCATCTTCCATTCCTTGTAGGCTTTCTGCTTTCTCTTAATCACCTGTCTGGGATGTTTACTTATCCAGCTTGAACTGCAATTCTTTGCCTATGAATTTTTCCTTTTTCTTTTCAGATTGTTCCTGCCACATTTACTTGAACTGATTCCAAGCCTCCTCCTAACCCTTTAGGTCAAAGAGTTCTTCAGTTCAATCCACTTCCACAACTAATTCCCTTAGTTTTTTAAAATTAGCCATTTTGAAGTTGCAGACTTTAGTCACAGATTTATTTTTGTTTAACTTTCCATTTGCTTTGTACTGAGTTAGCTCATGGTCGCTCAGACTAGCTCTTTTATGTGGTTCTTACTACTCACCAATACTAAATCTAAAATGGCATCCCCTCTTGGCACCATCGCGGTTGGTGAAGGAATTCATCAGCTGTCAAAGCCAGGAAAATCTGGGCCCTATTATTACTACTAATATGTGTTCTCCGGTCTATATCTGGGAAGTTAGTCTTATGCAATCAAATAGTTCTCACTTCACTGAAGGCCTTAACAAGGTCTTAATCCATGCCCAAATCAAATCCCATGGTTTTTAATACACCCCAAGCACTATCCCAGGAGACAATTTAGCAGGTTTCTTCCCCAATGTGATTTTTACGCAGGCAGGCTCTGTCTTACCAATTCCATCACTTCTAATTTCTTTAAATCTACCTCATCATTGATATACAATGCAACTCCACCACCTTTGCCTTTATATCTGTCTTTACCAAACAGCAAATAGCCTTCAGTACTTGTGCAGCAGTCATGGCTACTATTCCACCATGTTTCAGTTATCCTCTGTCAGGATTTTGACTTATTCCTTTTCATATTATTGGTCCAGATAAATCAGATCATTCTAACGAAAACACGTTATAATTATCACTAAATATATTACCACATCAAAGAACACGATAGAAATTATTCAGTATGCAACCCCCATTTGGAGTTTGCTAACTCCTGAGACTCTGAACTGAGCCTCAGTGCTCTCTGATATGGCTGAATTTGGAAATGGGACAGAATGGATTAGAAAATCTGCTGAGATCAATAGGGAAGTCTCTGCATGGAGTAATAGGAACAGTCAGTTTGCTGGGCCAGTGATGAAGTAAGGGTTCAGCCCCTCTATGTGCAAGGACAGCTGGCACACAGACAAATGAACTAGTTTCAGTTTCAGATTTTGAGCTTTGTATTTGGGAATTGGAAGCTTAGGCTCTCTGGGCTGTTCTCCTACACTCTCATTAACTCTTCTTCCTCACAAAAGACATCTTTGAATTGCTGTGGGATCTAGTACATGACTCAGGCATTTCCAGTCTCCCAGATTAGCAGAGATCTGACCTGGTGCTGGCTACTGAGAGACAGCTGGAGTGCTCTATCACATTCCAGACCAGGGGACCAGGAGAGAGTCCTGCCCCGCCAGGGGCAAAGACATTGTAAAATCTCACATTTTGTGATGTGATTAAGCCAGCTGATGTTGAGCACAGTTGTGAATGTTGGGAAGTGGTGTATTTAGTTGATGATGATTCAGTAATTATTAGTTAACCCTTCTGGAGATCCTACTTTCTTACTCCTAATACAGCCTTCCTTTGTTGTACTGCTGTTTTTGAGCGTGACATTTCTTTGCTGGAGTTTGTGTTGATGCACTTCACTGTTGTTTTTTTTTCCCCCCACTGGTTTTATGTGGTAGCATTATTAATTTTTCTAAGGGGCAGACATATCTGTTCTGGCCACAGTGAGGACTCACTTTGGGTGGAAGCATGAGGTGTCAGAAAAAAGAACCCAGGACCTAGCCTGCAGGATAAGCAGGAAGAAATCATTCCAAGGAGCAAACACCAGGGAGGAAGCATGAGCCACACCTCAGTGGAAGGGCTCCAAATAGATTGTCCCATTTATTTGCAAATTATCCTTACTGCTGCATTTCTTTTGTCATTCATATCCTTAAAATAAAAAATGAAGGAAGATTTTTGACCTAGAACATCCTTGAGTGTGCCTCAGTCCTAGCTCAATCATATCACATATATTATTTTGATCTTCTAAAGGTTTGTTTAGTGTGTTAGTGAACTTGTAACACAAGTATTTTTCTATATGTGTTACTTTATTAATGCACATAAAACAAGTGGCAGACTGCACAGCAGATTCAAAAAATGACATTGTTAAAATTCATGTTTAGGAACTGGATGAAGGCTATTGTATATTCATAGGAGATTTAAAAGCATTTTACTGGGCCTGATTCTCATTTACACTAAAATCACCCTACATGACTTTGGCCTTCAGGTTACAGCCTGCAGTTTGTAGACTATCCCCTCACTGGTGATATTTGTCGAAACCTATTGTAGGGTCAAACCTTTTCAATGTATAACATTACATACTATGTTTACATGTGTGCAACTGAACTGTTCAGTTCCTAGCTTTTCTTTTTTTATATCTAAAATCTGTTTAATCAGGCTAAAGATATATGGCTATCTTCAGAAAAGTCTGATGCTCCAGAAGAAAAGCTGCAGAATAATTTGTGGTAATATGTAGATCCTGCCAAACCATCTAGCCACCATTTCAGATTTCTTGTTTTGGACGATGGAGTCCTAGCAACCTATCTGGTAGCTTTGAATGTTTTCTTTTGATTCTGAAATTCCTCTCTCAAAATCTTTTATAAGAGCAATGATCAAATTGAAACAAATCTTTCAAAGTTACTGCAATAATAATGACAGATGGAAAAAATATTTCCAAGTTCCTACAGACAATTTAGAAGTTTTAAAAGCTTCCTGATTGTTTAAAGCTATTTCTGTGAGACTATCCAATGATACTTGTGCTTTTCCTTTATTTTTTGTGTGTGAAGTTTCATGATGACAGAAAAGGAAAATTTTAAGAATCCTGTGGCAGTAGCACCTACTATTACTTGCAAGATTTATGTTTATGTCATTATATAGACATAATTTATGGAGCAAAGACATAAAATTTCCATCTAGAATTCTAAATGTATCTCAGATTAGGGCTAGTTTAGAATTTATTAGGATTACAAACAGATTTAGATTGATTCAATTGTTAGAAAATGGACCTCTCCACATTCTCCAGGTGCCATCCATAACTTCCCCCAGCAATTTAGCTAAGGGACTCACGAACTTACCATTGCAGGTTGTTTGGCCTGAATGTTTTCTGAATGTCCTGTTTCCAAAGGGATAGCCATGTTAGTCTAGTCCAGTAAAAAAACAACAAGCAGTTGTGTGGCACTTTAAGACTAACAGATTTATTTTTTGCATGAGCTTTCGTGGGAGAAGATCCCACTTCCTCA
>ML681989.1:58155653-58198815 GCA_007922195.1 Podocnemis expansa
GCCATCTTTGAAGCATCTGAGGAAGTGGGATCTTCTCCCACGAAAGCTCATCCAAAAAATAAATCTGTTAGTCTTAAAGTGCCACACAACTGCTTGTTGTTTTTTACTGAATGTCCTGTGCCTCGCTTTCTTTCTAGTCTCTTCTAAGGCAGTGGATGCCTCCTTCAGCAACCCTGTACTTTTGAGTGGAGGTTACCACTGTTCCTGTGCAGCTAACAGATTTACTGTGATTGTAGGGGTAGGGGGTCACAGGAGGCCGTCTGACTTCATAGAACAGCAGGAAAGCCCAACAGTCATCATGTTGTCTGGCTATGCTGAAAGGAGGACGGGATGCCTTTGATATGATTTTAATCAGGCTGCAACTTTATTATTAGCTATTTGGGACTACCTGGCAAATACACATGTACAGTGCAGATAACCCTGCATTCATTAATTAATTATTTTGGGGGGGGGTCTTCCACCAGCTCCCTCTCTTTTTCCATCCACGTCCCCCAACTATATATTGCTGGGACCTTACCATCCAACCCACCACCATTAGAGAGATAAGGTGAGCTATAAGAAACAGGGGTTGATTCCTTGCCATAATATTTATAGGAATCTTGTCCCTGTCCATTCCTTTAATAGACATCTCCTTTTTAAGTCCCTTTCCAATTAATTTCTGTAGTCACTGTATACCTTTCCAGTGGAGTACTTGCACTGACATCCACCACAAGGAAGTGTCAGCAATTTGCTCAGCTGCCTTCTCCACAAAGTCACCAGGTTCCTAGATATCTCCAAATGCCCTCTTTTATATTGGTCAAAATGTGTCAGCACCCAAATCTTACAGGTGAACCCCATCTATCACTGCCCCCTTTTATGATAACATGTATGCTACCCAAGTCTTCCATCACCCCATGTGCTATGCTGAAATTGGTTGAGAACACTACTTCCTGGGTTGCCAACAACACCCTGTACCATAAATAGCACTTATCCCTCTGCAATAGGCCATATTGATGACTAGCTTCATGGGTCCTGGAATTGCAATGAATTAATTAAAATTTCCCTAAGTTTTCAGCCATGTTCCCAGAGCCATTGGCTTCCACACTACTGACAACATAATGCAGCGAGGCTCCGTAGCACTAGCAGCATCTTTTTGGTTTCCATGCTGGCTTCTTGTTCGTGTTCCAGAAATCTGTCAAACAGAAAATAAGATAAAGCATCTGCTATGTCATTATATACCCTGGGTATGTCCTTGGAAGGAAAAAAAAAGCAGATGTTAAATCTTAAACTTTGGAGGATGAATGCCCTCGCTATCCCATTTTGCATCCAGATGATGGACCATTTCTGGCTTGTAGAACAATCCAAATCCCATGCTCCCTGAGGCATCTGAATGGATTTCCAAACCAACTGCTGATAACCATTCTTCCACCCATAATTATTGGTCCAAAGTCTGTTCTCTCACCTTCAAATCGTACTTCATCTCTGTAGTAACTTGTAGAAAATGAGTGTTTTATTGACTCTGGGACTGAGTCCCAATGATGTAGCTTTGCCATGCCTGCTGTAGTCACTTCAAGTCAGGTACAAAATGTCCTCCCTGGGGCAGTCAACCTGCTGACAAAGTTAAGGTGCCCTATGATATACTGCAGCTCTTGGAGCATGAGTTTCTTGGCTCCTATAGCTCTCTGAAGCCTACCCAGTAGATCTGAGCTTATCCAAAGAAAGCTGCAATATGCCTGCCCTTATATCTAGCTCAATCCCAGGTACGTCAGTGTAGTGAAGGGCCCTTTGTTTTTCTTTCTGCTAAGGGTACACCGAACTATTCAGTCAGATATCAAAACGTGTCCAGCAGTTGAACATGCTCATCAGACCCTGCCCTTCCACCAAACAAAATTCCTCTAAGTAATGCACTGTTTGCCATAAATCAGTTGCTTGTATTGTTGTCCAGTGCAATATAAATTTTTCAAACACTGAACAGGATACCACACAGCCCATGGGTATAGCTTTGTTAAAATTGAATTTTCTTTCAAAAGAGAAACCTAAAAGGTAAGTGTCCAGTGGATGGACCAGTAGAAATTGAAAAGCAGATGTGATATCACATGTAGGCAGAGTGCTCCCGACCACCTGACATATCATATGCACAGCTTCATCAGTGGGGGAATGGCGAGTGAAACACAGAACTGGGTCTGTTCCACAGTTAACGGAACTACCTTGTGGATAGGAAAGGTTATGAATTAATTGATATTCTCCTGGAGCCTTCTTGGACACCAAGCCCGGTGGGCAACCCACAAGTTCTCCATAGGTAACTCATTGAATGGACCCGCTATTCCACCCTCCACTAATTCCTGTGTAGTCTTTTCTCTTCTCCCCACTGCTTTTAAATTCTTTAACATTACATGAGTCATCAGTCGCCTTACAAAGTCCCGCAGTAATCCCCTCACACAAATAATTCTCAGGTGTTTTGTTACAGTAATCCCCAACGAGGACTTTCAACACCCCCAGTTTATCTTACATATTCCACTGCCTTCTGCTTACTCCCTTCCCCACTTGTGTTCTGTGCACCATGCTCCCTTCTAGTTGAGCCGAACTTGAGGATGGCGCTTGATCCAAGTCCACTCCTGTTTCCACCCTGTGATGTTCCCTAGGCTCATCTGCCCTATTTGTCCCCAAAGCCTCTGTTGCAGATCAGGCTCACCCCTGTACTCAGCAACCTATATCTGTTACTGTTCAAAGTCAATCTGCCATCAGCATCACCTGTATCTTCTGCAACTTGCTTGCTTTAAAGAAAGTCCCATGAAGAATAAGTTCCTTAGAAATATTGCAAATGCATCTTTAAAGAAGAGAGATATCAACTGCAACCATGTAAAGCAACTATATTACACACTTGGATCAAATTAGATTTTCTTGGGGCTTAGTCACTACAATATATATTACTTTAGATAATGTATGATTTTATGGGCCTCTAATGTCAAACTTGAAGATCAATGACAAGAAACTACTTGGACCCAAATTGCAAAGCTCAAATCCCAGGCCAGTCATTCACAAGTTGAGCAGTCTTGTTGCTTGGGTCACTTTCTTTAAACCACCTCAGTCATTCGTTTCTGAATAAAACACTATTTTCTCTTCTGTTCCCTTTTCAAGCATTTTTGTTGTCAGTAAAACAAAGTACTGGATGTGAGAATCCAAGAAGGTTGGGACATAAATGACCTGTTCAGTGAGCTAGTCTATTCCCCATCCAGTGCAGAATTCATCCCAGTAAAGTATCTCCTAGTGCTTAGTAAGGATGGTTAAATATGTATGTCTTGAACACAGATATTAACATTAAAATGGATGTGTGGGTATTCTTAGTTGTTGGTGAATGGTAGTACTTTATGAAAATTGGAGCTTAATAGAAATAGACTGGTGTAGGATAGGTAAGAGGGGTAAGGTTCTCAGTACAACTTTGCCAATGCAACTCAGTTCGAACCTGCAGTAGAGACTGATAATAAACAGTAAAGTCCTGATTGCTGCAAATGCTTATACATGTACTTAATTTAACCAATAAGCCCCTGGGGTACTTCCATATGACAAAATAGGCATATGTGTGTTTGTTGTAGCTCTGTTGGTCCCATGAGATAAGCAAGAAATGGTGGATGAGGTAAAATCTTTAGTTGGACCAGCTGCTGTTGGTAAAAGAAACAAGCTTTTGAAGTATACAGAGCTCTTCTCTTTTTCACCAACTGGCAAGTAAAAGATATTACCACATCCACCTAGTTTCTTTACAGGTTCATGGTGGAAATACATAACCTAAAATTTATAAAAATGTCTCTAAGTGTTCAGCCTATGTTTTGGGATGTACAAGAATAGAAAAGTAGGACTGGAAAGAACCTAGCGAGTCATCTGGTCTGTTCTTAAAAATCTCCAATGATGGAGAGTCCATATCTTCTCTAGGAAGTTTATTCCCATCATTAACTACCCTGCTACAAACTTTTTCCTACTGTCCAACAATGTACCCTCTAATTTTTCATAGTCTGTGTGCACAAAAAAAATTCTTTTGTGCAAATTTTCAGAACCAGTGTTCAAATTTGTGCGCACTCCAGGTAGCATGGTCGAACTTGTAAGCACAATGAAGCAAGTATCTATGATGCAAATAATATCTAAATTTTATTTTGATATGGCAAATTGAAATGATTTTATAAATTACAAAACCTTATTTGAAACCACCTTCTTAAAGTATCACAAAAATATTAGCACTATTAAATTTTTTGTGCGTGCTTTATTTTGTTGTGTGCACAGGCTTCACACCCTGTGAGTGCAGACACACGCACAGCTTAGAGGGTACATAGCTGTCCAACTTAAACTACTTTTGTTGCAATTTAAACCTATTGCTTTTTGTCCTATCCTCAGAGATTGAGAAGCACATTTTCTCCCTCCTCCTTTTAATAACCTTTTAGATATTCAAATATTATTAATCTGTCCCCTCTGTCTTCTCTTTTCTTTCTCCAGACTAAAGAAACCCATTTATTTCAGTCTTCCCTGTTAGGTCATGTTTTCTAGACCTTCAGTCATTCATGTTGCTCTTCTTTGCACTTTCTCCTATTTGTCACTTCTTTCCTGAAATGCGGCATCCAGAACTGGATACAGTACTTCTGTTAAGGCCTAATCAGTGTGGAGTAGAATGGAAGAATTGCTTCTTGTGTCTTGTGTACAATACTCCTGCTAATAGATCGTGGAATGATATTTGCCCCCCTTTTTTTTTTTTCAACAGTGTTATACTGTTGACTCATATTTAGCTTGTGATCCACTATGACTCCCAGGTCCCTTTCTGCAGGAATCTTTCCTAGGGAGTCATTTCCCATTTTGTACTTGTGCAACTGATTGTTCCTTCCTAAGAGTAGTACTTTGTATTTGTCTTTATTGTACTTCATCCTGTTTTCTTCAGTCCTTCCCTCCAGTTTTATTCCTGTGTTCCATGCACCTGCAACTCCTCCAGCTTCGTATTGTATGCAGACTTTATAAGTGTTATTACCATAAACATTGATGAAGATATTGAACAGAACTGGGCCTGGACCTGATCCCTGTGGGACCCCACTTGATATATCCTTCCAGCTTGACTGTGAACTGGTGATTGCTCTCTGGGAGTGTTTTTCCAACCAGTTATGCACTGACCTTATATTAACTAGATCTAGATTGTATTTCCCCAGTTTGTTTATATGAAGGTCATGTAAGACCATATCAAAAGCCTTATTAAAATCTAGATATACTACATCTTCCACTTCCCCCCTTGATCATCAAGGTTGTTACCCTGTTAGAGAAAGCTTTTATGTTGATTTGATTACATTTGTTCTTGACAAATCCATGCTGACTATTATTTATCACTGTATTAGGTGTTTTCAAATTGATTTCTTAATTATTTGCTTCATTATCTTTCTGGATAGTGAAGTTAAGCTATGTTTCCAGGTTGTCTTTATTCTCATTTTTAAACTATACCAGTCCTTTGGAATCTCTCCTCTGTTTCATGACTTTTCAAAGACAATCAGTAATGGCTCAGATAACGCCTCAGTCAGCTCATTGAGTATTGTAGCATGTATTTCATTAGATCCTGGTAACTTGAAGACATCTAACCTAAGTAATTTTAACTTATTTCACTATTTTAGTCCAAATATCATAGTTACATTTCACTGGCATTAATTGTGCTAGATATGCAATCATTACTAAACTTTTTGGTGAATACAGAAACAAAAAAGTCATTTAGTACTTCTACCATTAATGCATTTTCTGTTATTGTTTCTCTCCACTCCCCCTCAGCGAAGAATGGGCCTACCATGTCCTTGTCTTCCTCTTCTTCTAAAGTATTTTTAGATTGTTTCTTGTTATCTTTTATGTACTAGCTAGTTTAATCTCATTTTTTGCCTTGGCCTTTCTAATTCTGTACTTGTACACTTGTATTATTTGTTTATATTCATTCTTTGTAATCTGACTTCATTTCCACTTTTTGTAGACTCTTTGATGAGTTTCAGATCATTGAAGATCTCCTGGTTAAGACAAGATGGTGTCACGTAATATTTCATATCTTTCCTACACAGTGGGATAGTTTTGCTCATGTGCCTTCAAAATAATGATCTTGAAATGAAGCAAGGGATGTTTAGGGTAGAAATTAGTAAAAGCTTTGTAAATGTTGAGGTAGTTTGAATTGCTTAGGGATGTTCTGGAATCCCCATCACTGAAGGTTTTTAAGACCAGGTTAGACTAACTCCTGGCAGGAATGGTTTAGCTCTTATTACACCTTGAGGATAGCAGACTGAACTAGAGGGGTTATAGAAGAGGTTCCTTCACTTCTGTGATTCTATGATTAACAAATCCAAGCGCCAGTGAACCAAAAGAAGAATAATTTCCAATGTCCCCTAATGGAGTGTGCCCTGCCACCAGCTCCTTCCTCCTCATCTATGTTGAGGGGACTCCAGCCCAAGGACATGAAGCAGTTTTAACTGCCACAGTTATGTGATGAAAATGGAGGTGTCAGTCACTCTGTGCTTTGTCTGCATACATATTTAACAAATGCAACAAAAGAAACAGTGTTTCTCCTCAGCTAGGTACTGCCTGCAGTACCTCTAGGATTCTTTTCCAACTCCTCAGCCAATTTTGATTGTAGATTACTAACAAAAATAAATGTTTATCAACTGGGGCAATAACTTTGTAACATGGAACAAAACCCACTAGGGAAACCTCCAAGGTCACTCAAGATCTGAAACAAATTTGAGTCATCCTCAGGGATGTGGAAGTCTAGTGTGCTCACATCCTCTGTCACCAAGCTCTGTAAGGTGATGTCTTAATTTAATAATAATGTGAAAAGGAGGCTAGATTTATCTTGAAGATGATGGGGGTGGAAACAGCTGTATTCAAAAAAAAAAAAAAAGCTATTCATTTCTCTCATATTTTTCCTAGTCTGTAATTATTCCTAATCAAACTACAACAAACAGGAAACACTAAAAATGAAATAAATGCAGTGACAGTTTGCCAATAACGAGCAGAAAATGTTCCATCTGTCTAGCAGTGAGTAAAAATGTGTGTAATTACTGCTCATTTTTCTTCTAATTGCTGAGTTATTAGTTTAAAGCTTATGCACAACTGGTGAACAGTGCCGACTACCCATTCTCTAATTACAGTCCCAGCTCTGCTGTGCTTCGGATCAGGCAAAGCAGAAAATGGAATTTACATTTAGAAAAGTTGTCTGAATTAACCCCTCTGGTAGGAGCAGCTCTTCAGTTTGAATTTAGCAATCTCTTAAGACCAAATCCTCATCTGGCGTAAATCAGCATACAATTTAGACCAGCTGTAGACATGCTCCTAAATTTTCTGATGTGGTTACCACTTTTTCCTGTACATTTTAACTAAATTTCTTATATAATCAGCACTGCATTAGTGCAAAGTCAGGACCCTTAAATTGGCACCTCCAGTAGCCACACAGAGGAGTTACAGTGCAGCACTTTGGTGCACAGTGCTATTCATGCTTCCTTACTCGGAATCGCAGGGCAGTGTAGACGAGCTCAGTGACTTGGTAATGGAACTCTCTGGCTATGTCTATGCTGATGGCAGCATGTAGACTACAAACACTGTGCACATTTCTAGCACATGTCTAAGTAGCAATGCAGAAAATGGGGCAAGGAAAAACACACCAGAATCATAGGATATGTACCCTGCACTGCTCTCTAGCTGCCCAAATGGTGCCTCCCTAGTCTACATCACTAGTTTTAGCAGTGTAGCATCCTGCTGCCTCCCCACTGTCAGAGCTTTTTCCAGCCACAGGGAAAGGATCCAGCAGTGAGAAAAGGCTTTTAGTAGAGGAAGGCACTGGAGAAAGACTCTGGCAGCACTAAGAGCTGTCATAGCAACATGTAGCTACATACAACAGTGGGGACACAGCCTGTTTTACTTGGCAGTTTGTAGCTACACATATACTACGCATTACTACCAGCATAGAGAAGGCTTTTTGAGACATTTGCTGCATTGTCAGCTTACGTTGAAGAGATGTTAGCATTGGGAAGCAATGGTATAATTTGTGATTTAATTGTTGGAAAAATTAAGTATGAAATTCTTCTCTCTTCTTCTTTGTTCAACTCTGGTTGGGTCAACAAGGGGGATTTGAATGCCTGGCCTTCAGTTCTAAAAGCATGACCTTAAAATAACCAACTAATTCAGTTTTCTAGCTGGCATCCATAGACTCAAAGGTAGCTTACATGGGACAGCTTTATAGAGGAATGATGACCCAAATTCCTTCCACTACTGTAAGTTAAACCTGCTTAGAGCATTTCAGTGGCTGTTCAGCACCTTCCTTTAGGAACTTTGTGCTTCTTCTGAGGCCTCTCTACCTACAGACCAGACATGGTAGATGGGCAGCATCAATGAACGCTTCTCACACACTGCCATCCCAAAGCACCTTCCTACTGGACCAGACCAAGGAGTGACAGGGCTCAGTGCCCATGTTTATTCCTACTAGCTCGCTCTGCTGATTTTTGCTATGTTGTTCATATTATCTGGTCTAATAGGTGCCAAACAAGGACAATAATTTAATTTAATAGAGATCACCAGCTGGCCATCAGATAATAACTTCTAGCCCATCAGTCAGCAGATCTACTCACTCACATGACCTTTTAACCGAATAGTAGTCACCAGAGTGGATTCTACAGTTTTGACTCTTGGCTCTTTTGCCCATGTGTACTCCAACCCCCACCCATCGCCCCTCACTGTCTTTTCTTCTCAGTCTTCTTCCACGCAGCCTCTATGCCTTCCCTTCATTCTATGCCCCCCCCAAATCTTTCCAAATAATTGATTTTCCTCCTAATGACCCCCACGCCTGTGCAAAATATGATGGTAATGATATTCTGCAGCCCATCATTTTCTGCTTTTATCTTGTAGCTCTTTTTCCCTCCCCAGTGTCTGTCATGTCAGTTTTGATTGTCAGTTCTGTAGGGCAGGAGCAGTGCCTCACAGAATGAAGGCCCTATTTTTGGTCATTCCTTAGGCACTAACATCATATCAACAATAATAATAATCAGTCAAAGCAAACTACAGCTTTGTTTTTGAGCTGGCATTACAGATCACAGGAACCCATAAAACATAACACTTGTGTCTAGCTAGTAACACAACTAAGTGAACCTGGTATGATCTAAAATGTGTAGGAAATTTAGTTATTTCTGCAGTCCTAGAAATTGCCATGATAATAGAGCTGGAGTTTTTCTGTATCCAGAACTGAAGTGAAAAGAAGCTGGACTGTTTCTATGGGAAATAGGTAGGAAAGAGCTATCGTGATTGACTGTTCTTTTGAAGGGCTTGTGTAACTGCCAATGACATTAATGGGGATTGCATATGTCCATAGATGGGAAAATAGATCCCATAGTTTAACCTACTTTAGAAAGCAAAACTCACAGCAGCAGAAAAACCTTGATTTCTCTAAAAAAATTTTTTGTTGATACTTAATCTCTTCTTCTGGATGTGGGGGAGGGAGAAATCATAAAAATGTATTTAAGAATCTCTGTTTTGTGCCTAGAGGACTGCAGCATCCCTGCTTCTTTTCAGCTCTGAAAAAAAATGTATTTGCTTCATGGGCTTGCATGCATATTATGAATAATCCATTAGATACAGTTGCCTGCTGTGTGGTAGAGATAGGGAATAGTGGGACTTCACAGCTTTAAAAATGGCAAGGATACTTCACCCTAAAAGTATCAGAAATGAAATAATTATTTGCATAATCTTTCTTGAATCACCTAGGTTTCCTGAAAGCAGCTTAACATGTTTGGAATAATCTATTAGGAAAATATTAGGGGGAAAATACTCCTTTTTTTCATGACCACATGCATTTTGATTTTCTTTCTTGGTCTAAAGGATTTACATTATGTTTTATTCATCTTCAGTTTATTTCGTTTCAGAAAGATAACTGGTATTTAATCTTTGTCCTCACTAGGAGAGTGTCAGTGAAAGCTCTGGTTGTCATTTGGAACAAGCTCATGTTTCTTTTATTTTTTTTTTCTCATACTGTGTTCCAAAGACACTATGTTGTAGAAAAAAATTAATAATTTAAATGATATCAATAAATGTTATTACTTTGGAATTTCTTTTTCCTTTGATGTAGAACTACTACTTGGGCCCAGAATGAAAGATCCCCTAAACCCCAAATGGATGGAGCTAAAGAAATGCTCTTCTTACAACTATGCCTTCATGTTGTCCAACTGCAATTAAGTAGACATCTTTTATTTGCATGCATCAGCTTTTGTAGTTTGTGCCCAAAGACTTGTTTGCTTTACTACATATGTGTGTGTTGTCCACTATTTTATATTTGGCTTTGACTAAGAAGAAGATGTACATGAAGGTCAATACTGTTCTTTGGGATAGTCCTTTGGGATATACAGATACCTGTTCAGCTGTGGGTTTCAGTTCCAATTAATGAAAATTAGCAGTCGGGAGGCCTGTTCCTTCAGGACAACAAAACAAATCTTATAATGTTTAGGGGTTCTTTCACGGTGCACTGAAGATGTGCACAGTCTGTGTTAATGGAAGAGGAGAGGCTGACACAGCAGTGTAAACACGACAGAGAATTTCAGAGGGACCTAATCCACTGATGCTTAATAAATGCAGAAATTCAAACAGCTGTACTCCTGTTCTGTATTGATATCATGTGGCTTGCTATTGACTGGTTAGTCCACTTGAACAATTTATTGTACCTCTAAAAATTATGACTTGGCATTAGCTTGTTCATTCCCTGGAAAAAGAAGGAACGTTGTTGGGTGCTTTTAATAATCTGAGTTCCAAACTCAACAGCTCCTAAAGCATTTCTTTTAGTCAATATCAGATTAATCACTTTAAAGGTAATTAAAACCTACCAAGTCATTAAAACTCAGATTTGACCGTTTAAAATATTATTTATGCCCCAAAATATCTACTTAAAAATCTAGCACTGATTAGTGAGGTTTTTTTTTTAAACACCATATTTCTGCAACCTAACTGTCCTCCCCTTTTGCTGGTTTTGCAGCCACTTGTAAACTGACATAGTCCTTGTGTACACAAGAAAGATGCACTAGTTACAATTAATCAAAATAAGTGTCCTCATTGCTTTTTTTCACTGGTTTAAAATTGCATCTTTGGTTTAGATGTTTCAATTTTCTTGTGTAAACATGGCTTGAGTTATATACCGACATCATCCACCAAGAAGCAAACATCAAAAACAATTGTAATGTTATTTTCAGTTCCATTGGAAAACAGGAGGGCAGGAGCTGTTTAAGGGATTTTTTTTTTGGCCAACTAAAAGGAAGGTGTATAAAAAAATAAATACTATTTTCTAGCTTGTAAAATTGTGTTACAAACCATACAGCCCTGAAAACAGTAAAAAAAAAGGGGGGGGGGCTATAAAACACAGCTTCTGTCCTCATAAAATGTTAAGAAAAATAAAGGTGCAAAATAGATGGCACCCTTAAGATACAAGTAACTACTGCTTGTTTACTATAACTGTAACATATGCAAAGACTTTTGTTTAAAACCCAGTTGTCAGACACAAGGTTGAAAATTTTTAATAGCTTCTAGGAATCAAACCTACAGCCTCAGGCTCCTATTTATTATTTAATAATAGTAATTTATTAGAAAGAGAGTAAAAACAAGTGTTGCCCAGTAGCTCATTTACTTTCTAATTATCAGGCACATAACAGCTAGAAAATAGATAAAAGGAGCATTACAGTAGCATCAGCAACAATATAGTCTGCTAGGACATAACAGAAATTCGCAGCTACAGAGACATTTTATATGGGGGGAAGAAGTGGTTATAGAAGAAATGTCATCACCACCTCATCTCTCTGGCTGATTCTCTGAGATCTGCTGGCTCTTCAAACCAGTCTTCAAAAGTTGAGGGCAGCTTTAAAACACATAGTTCTTGAACAAGCTCGGGTTGGGTGGCAATTACTGTAACAAACAGGGAAAGGTGCATCTTGTATCTCTAAAGTACTACTAGATCAGAGGATACATACAGTACTTTTTAGTTACCGGTAGGCTTCTTTCTAAAGTGTTGGTATATCAGACGATCTTCATGTCAAGGCATTAATGTGCTGCTAGACAGCAAACACCCTTTTGCTGAGTATTTTACAGCATGGGTTAGAGATTTTCGATGAGTTTGGCATTTAACTCCTATTTTAGGTAGCTAACTAAAGGAACAGATTTTCAAAGGTGTTTATCCATTGTTCTCAAAGGGTTGTGGGATGAGTGAGCTGCTAGGTTCTGAGAACATTTTGAAAATCTGGTCTGTGGTAATGAGTAACCAAATCTCTGCTTGTGACTTCTAGGGTGAGAGGGCTATCCTCAAAGAACTACATATTAGAAATAAATTTTATACATCTTACCATGGCTTCAAAACTAAAAATTAATGCAACTAATCTATCAAGTGTGTTTGAGAAGATGCCATTCCCAATCTAGATGTGGTCCAGATTTATCCCTTTCCTGTTACTGTCCTTACTGTTAACTTGTATGACATCAGTAGACTTCAGTCTGAGCCTTTCTCTTCTGGAGTTACTCTCTGAAGGGACTTCTCTAACTCTAATATTTCCTCTGCTTCAAATTGATACTTAAACTTTTTACTCCTGTGGTGGAGCTAATAGGACCTGTTGGGGTGACTGCCAGGGCGACTCACCAGCCCTCTGCATCTAGTGTAGGGTCCTCAGAGATGTTAACTTGTATGGGTTATTTGCTGGGTCTCAAAAATGTAAGAGTACACTGCAGTTCCACTAATTGCCAAGAGCTGACATGGTTGTTTTTTTTTCCTACTGGCCCAGTAGACATTGTGTGGAACTACTGCCATGTGATTTTTTTTTGTTTGCTTTAGAAGCATCTTCTTGAAACTAAAATATTCAATGACAATGATCTGCATTTGTCTCAAAATTCTGAAGTTAGGCAGAAAAATAGTACTCTGCTATTAGTGAGTTTGGAAGAGGTTTCTGCAATTTTATTTTTTTTAAACTGAGGTAAATTACATGCATATGCTCTCCCACCACATCCTAATTCCATTGTGAGGTATCCGTTTCATCCTGTCAGTAGCAGCACTCATCAGAAGAGTGGCAAGGGTCCTGTTTCCTCACCTGCAACAATCCTGTAGGGATCTTAGCATCTCCTGTCACAAAACCTTTGTGGGAGAGGTTTGGCAGTTCTCCCCTTTCAATATCAGTTGTTGTTTTATAACCCCTATCACTACCAAAAAATTTCAGACACAGGTTCACAAGCCTGAGAGGTACCATATTTCTAATTTCTTAGGTATGCTGTCCACTTTGTTGCATAACTACCGAGGAAGCATCAGGCTGAAACAGCAGTGAGCAAGGATCCTGCTACGCTGAAGTGAGGGACTGAAAAGCAAGAAGAGAAACATAATGAAACCTTCCCAAATCTCAAATAGTTTTGGCCTGATCTAATTTTACCCATCCTTAGAAACCATCACTAAACATATCTGGTGTTTTTTATTTACCATTTAGATCATGTTTGTTGGAAAACATAAAATACCTTTATTACTCCTTCAATGAATCTGTCACCATGCGTTAATGACCGAGAAGAATGAAGTGTGAAATTTGCTGTTGATGTATCACATGGGATGGCAGTGGGTCAATAACATTCAAAATCACCTATATAAAACCAGAAGGACGTAGCAGAAAAATGGCACATGCAATTCAGGAAAAAAAACAGATAATGAAACTATGGTAAAAAAAAATAATAATAAAGGAGAAGGAAATAAACTCAAAACAGCCAGAAGTTACAAAACCTGAAAAAGACAAGTAGTGGGTAAAACTTTAAAATCACTTTTGTCATTCAGTGACAACATTACAATTATTTTGAAAGTACAAAAATAGCTATGGAATAGACTACAGAACCTTTATTAGCACCATATGGAGTATTTGTGGCTAAATTACTATAGGATCATGCTAAAACCAGAAAAATCTCATTTTTGACCTTTTTGTATTCTGGAAGAGTCTTCTACAAAGGGTGATTTTATAGATCTGTTTTTCTGAGAACAGCATTATATTCAAAACATGAATTCTGATTCAGGAAAATATCTTTATTCAGTATTGAACTTAAGTACATGCTTAAATGCTGTCCTTAACTGGGGCTTTAATTTAGTTTCATTTCAGCCTGAATGGAACCATTTTGTCCGCTAAAGGTCTCTGATAATGCGTACAAGAATTTTGGTGTAACATGCTATTCATTCTTCAGCCAATAACTAAGTATGAATTTGCAGCAGTTTGATTACTTGGTGTGGATAATGGAGAGTCATGGTGTAAAGTGACAGTATACAGAATACATTCTCTCTACAGCCCCTTCTCTCATTCTGAGTCTGAGTTTTTGTCTTCCCATGAAAATTAGGTCATTTTAATTAACATGGTGTTAAATAAGACTTTCTAATCAGCAAAGGGAGGGATGAGTTGGGTTTTAATACTGTCAGCAGATTGTGAATAAATCCTGCTAGAAACAAAGGGTCAGTTCTGATCAGCTAACATGAACCCTGCAGTTCTGGTAGGATTTACCCATGACTAAGTGACATAATTGTCTCTGTCTACAGTGTCATGTTTAAGGCAGTGTTGAAACACAACCTTGAAGAACCATGTCACCTATCATGACCTTATTTTCAATTGATGACAAGCCTCACGAGCTTAATATCTGAAGTAGAGCAAAAGGAAGATCGTGCTTTGAAACCCATCTTGATATCAATGGGACATTAATAAAGCCAAATTTCTTGCTACAGAAATGTTGTGCCTAAGCTTGAATGAAATAGTTTTCTACAATCCTTTCTATAAAAAGCTCATGCTTTTCCATTAATGGCAAAGTAATTTCTGTACACATACCTCTAGCTTTCATATAAAAAAGATGGAGGGCTCGCATAACATTGAAATAGAGATAGTGAAGCAGTTGGTTCAGAGCTACAATTTAAGGAATAGAGATAATTTATATGGTGTTTAATGATGTTTGAAGTATTATATCTCCTATTATAGTAAAAAATAAATAAAACTGAAAATTAATGATATGAATGTGAGTTAAGCATTGTATTGTATTACATGGTGAACATTTAAAAATATCTTTCCTAATGCATTTGCTGATGCTTTTATATGGGTTTCTGTGTATCCCAAAATGTGAGCTTCAGAAAAAGGCAGAACATTAAAAAATGGACAGAAAGTTGATTAAAGGCTATGCCTGCAATGTGAATTTTGTAATAACAAGGGACTTTCTTCATGGGAGAAGCATGAAAACAACTACACTCATGATAAAGATATGTTTTGGGACACAGGCGAATAGTACTGAGTGTCCTCCCTTTTTGATGAGATTTAAAGTCTTATTGTTCATATTATTTTTGTTTTAAACTATACTGACAAGGATCTAGGATTCCTCACTTATAAAGCAGTGCTTTTCTCCTTTTTATAGTTAAGGGAATTTGTGATAGTTGTGGCTAAGTTCAAAAGAGTATGTCATCGCCTTATTGTGTAGTGAATATATACAGCATCTCTGCCTTACAAGTTCTACATATGCTATAATGATGTCTCTTTCTGTCTCTGTTCTGTCACTTGTATTATTACTAGAACATTGCAAATTTTGCATACCATAGCTGAAGCTGGTGAGTTGCCAGGAAAGTTAAATGTACTATAGATGCACCCACTTTGGGAACATGGGGATAAGGAAACAGGTTTTTTGCCCTAGCCCCAAGATGTCACTGTTTGTGGTGTTGCAGGTCTCCTATATTCTCACTTCTAGGTCCTTATTTTATTGTTTTGTGTCCTGAGGGCATGATGTTGAATGATATAAGCAATTGTTTTAGTGTAAGTATGCTCTTAAACATGTGATCTTGTGTCTGTACCTGATTTCAAAGAAAAAAGTTTGAATGAGCTTTATTATCAATAGCTATTATTTATTGAACTCTGTATGTTTTGTAATGTAAGAAGAGAAAAGAAGACACTGTGTGTCCCATCCTACTTGTATATACATAAATAGTTCAGATACAAAAGATAGAAAAGATGTATTGGTAGACCTTTTACATTTTAAAACATTTTAGTACTTTTTAAAAACAGATATAGTATGATCATCTTTCATTTTGGGTAAAAGCTAAATAATGTGCCACTTCTTAGATCTTGTTGCTCTCCTCAAATGATGTAAAAACAAAATGTATATGGGGTTAATGATTATTTATATGTTGGTGCAACAGTCCTGTGACTGGTTTTTATCATAAGCAACCCATTTGTGTAATGTATGACATTAATTAATCATTTTGATTTTCAGATTTTGTAATCTATTATCTTGTCCATAAACACTGAAATATTTCACAAACAGATCAAGTTGAAGACAGAGATTTCTTGTAACTGTATTTTCCACCAGCATGCTTTTTCTTCCTTCCTTATTCTTGTTTCTGACAGGTCAACCATTTTCTGCTAAGCTCTGAAAGTGCCATGAAAGGTTACTGATTATTACTGCTGCTGCATGGAACCAACTGTGTATTTGCATCGTTACAATATTCTGTATAGATATGGCCTATACAATTTCTCTATATTCTTGTTTCTTCTCTTGAGAAATGTGCTTGTCTATCTTATTCTGTGTATTCATACTATCATGGAGTTTGGGTGACTCTGTCAAAAAAGGCGTTTATACTCACCAGTTCTCTTGGTGGTGCTCGCATTCTGTAAACATATCAGTAATAAGTTGTGATAGTTTTAAGGCAGTTTACTTGAGGTATGGCTGATGATAATTCTCCAGAAGTTAAGTTTTTGACAGTGTTTTATTTAAGAATGTTGTGTTTGAAAACAATAGAATTTTTATAAAAGAATGATGATTTTAATTTTTTTTTTAATTCCTGTAAGCATTTTTTTTTTCTTACCAGCTCTAACTCAACCTATCTTTGGAAGGGTGTGAACAGTCTTCGAAGTCTTCATTATGTTTGGCTCATGCAAACTTCAATTTTGTGAAGAGACTGCCTTTTCTTTCTACACCACGTAGTAGTTATATGAAGAATCACTGTTGGCTCAACATGCTGTCACAGTACAATAGAGTCCCAGGTCTAGAACGACAAGCAGTGTTTTAAGTCAGGATGAAAGTTAAACAAGCTCACAGCTTGGAGAGGAAGGTGGCAGACCTAGTCAAATGGAGGTAAACTTTGGGATAAGGTACAGTGGAGTAAGCAGGAACTAACATTTACCATTTCATTTTTGAACTCTCCTTTTGCTAGAAATATATTTTGGAAACTTCTATTTTGATCTTGTTTAGCATTATTTTAGTGACGTGAAACAATAGCCCTCTGATTTTCCATTCCTGAAAAGGACTGTAGCTGTGAGTTCCTGCAGACTTTGCGGGGAATCTTACACAACTTCCCACTTCATCTTTCTTCAGGTTTCTTCTTCCCATACATCATGTTTATAACCTCTGAATTCCTTCACAATTTTCTTAAATAAAAGATAGACTGTAATTTTTTGGCCATTCTTTTATCTTCCATTCTCTAGAGGTCTCTAGAACAGTGTTTCCCAACCAGTGTGCCACGGCACACAGGTGTGCCCTCAGGCCTGAGCAGGTGTGCCATGGAATTTTTTGAAAAACTTCTCAGAGTTCTGGATTGGCTCATGAATGTTCATGAGTTCATTTGGAGGCTCTATGGTGTATGTGTCTCAAAATAATTTAAGGTCTCAAAGTGTGCCATGGCAGAAAAAAGGTTGGGAACCACTGCTCTAGAAGTCTCTCAGTCTTTAGAAGTCTAGGACTTGAAGGACTTAAAGAGAAACAATGCCTATTCTGAGGTTTTCTGACAAAGAAACATGGCTATCTTCCTAAAGATGAATTTGCTCCCCATTTTTGTTTTGTTTTTTGAATTTTCAACTCTTTTCTTACACAATAAAATGTCTCATTTAATGTCCTCAATAGTTCTTGTACATGATTTTGTAAAAATTTTATGAAACAAAAGAGCTCAAAACTACCACATTGCAGTGAAACAATGTTTTTCTTTTATTAATATGAATATTAAGATCTCTCCTTTGCAATTGACATTTGTTCCAAAAATACCTGGGAAAAAAATAATCCTTTCTTAGTAAATGGAAACTACCAATACTTAGATTTAACTGACAAAACCTGTACATACAGTATTTTTGTAATGAAGCATGAGAAAAGTTAAAGCAAAACTACAAGTAAGTAAGAATATGGAAAGTTCTGACACATTTGATTAGTTAAGAATTTCCCTGGCATCTGTGATCAGATTTGTTAATCAAGAAAACCCATAAATGTTAGCACAGCATTTGGTGCTAATTGTCTTCACTAAACAGAGAACACTCTTAAACAGAAGACCAAACCAGTTATGGAGTGATGCAGCTACCTCTGTTAAAATAAGGTATTGAAAGAAAAGGATATTTAATGTTATCATTATATTCTTGTAGAAACCTACGTTTGCTGCACGAAGATAAATATGGTAGAAGATCATCTGCTACATTTTGATTTATTTTCCATAAGCAATGCTTAATTGTGTATGTAAGACTGTGCTGGTCTTCATATCTTATCTATAAAGAAGTGGTGCAGTTTTAAACTGTTTGTAAGCTGACAGTCTGACAATGGCTACGCACTCTGAGTGGCATTGGTTAATTAGCAGAAATTCTCTTACTGCATGGCTGAATGTTTAGTGTGGTTGCTTTGTTCATCCCCTCTGCTGTAATTCTAAGAGGTCTTCCTGATTAGCAGGCGCTCCCCACATGCAGAGACAATTGACAGAAAAGGAACTTTTTCATTAGGCAAGTCAGTCTTTCTCTAAAAAGGTGGTACATTATAGTCTTCTCCTCTTTGAGAAACTGCATGAGGAACATGGTCATGGAGTGGTTAAGGTTACATAATGAAACTGCAAGCTTCTTGCTTGTAATGTTTCTACCTGAGCTGCTCTTTCAGTTGTTGAATTTCAAGAAGGGAAATGCCAGATAGGTTTTATACCCTACTTCAGAATGGGATTGTTCCGTTTTCATTGTGCCTGTCCTGCTCCAGACTATGTTTAGTTTTTATTTATTTTTCATATGTGTAAGTATATAAATCAAAATAATGGTTATGAATAAAACACAAGGAAAGAGTTAAAGTGGAAAAATACAAAAGATTGCTGGGATGGACACACACACACAGACACACACACACACACACTACTATATTTTACAATATAATATAATACAATATTTATATATAATACAATATTTTACAAGGGCATTTACCCATTCATTCTAGCTGTTGGGTGGTACCTCCTGGTGACTTGAGCTTCCAGAACTCTGAGCAAATTTGGGTCCCCTGGAACTGCACAACCATTGCCTAGGCTTAGAGAAATGCATGCTCTGCACCTACCACTGTTATTTTGTAGCCCCTCACTTTAAGTGTAACTATTTATTGTCTGTGTTAGTGTTTGGTCATTTTCAGGGTAGTCTACTGATGAGTATAATTCCTTAGCTTCCCTTAGTGATGGAATCTCTAAGGTCCTGCCTCTGTTCTGCTTCATTCTGAAATGTAAGGCACAGAGCCCCTAAGGGGCTTCAAAGGCATGCCTTGTGATTTAATTGGAACTGGACATGTGCGTTCAGTGTCTTGTATGTTTAGGGAAACTCCTCAAAACAGTATTCAGTCTTCAAGCATTCACTCTGAGTGTGCTGGGTTTGTATAAACTTTTGAGGTGCCCAGAATGTGTCCAAGTTGAACCCCCACCACACACCTGCCATATAAGCCCGTGTGGGCGATGCTGGGCGGGCCAATGTGGAAAATGGGTAGGGCTGGGAAGTGGAGGCAGCCACCGTGCTATTTGGGGCGGGAGTGGCTCCTGGCTATGGTGGTGGGTCTACATGGGAGGAGATGGGAAAAAGGTGCAGCCAACAGCGGGGAGCAGCAGCCACCATGCTGCTTGGAGACTGGACTGGCACTAGAGTGGCTCTTGGCCAGTCTCTGTGAGTGTGTCTGGGTGGAGGAAGAGGCCAGAATGGCTGGGCTACACTGCTCTGCCCATGCACAGCTGAGCATCACTGAAGGTACTGTAGCAGTCCCTTTTTCCCTCCAGACCGCAGCAGCATGGAGCTATTGGTGGAGCCAGTGATTAAAGTAAACTTTGAGGACCTCAAAACCTTCCTAATCATTGGGCCCCTTCCCATATTGTCCGGGCCACCTTCATGCATATGTGGGCTTGCTTCTTCTAGATTCTGGAATCTGGGCCCTGGAACTCTGACCTGTTGGATTTGTGGGCACCGGAACTGTGTTCCATGGTGTTCCAGTTTACTTTAATCCCTGGGTGGAGCTGGACCCATGCTTCTGAAGACTGATGATGCACAGGCACCATTGGCCCATATAGCTCGCAGACTATGGCTGGGATCATCAGAGGACCAACTGAGACATCGAGTCTGCCTCAGAGGAGAAACTTGTGGGGTAGGCACTGGTACCTGAATGGCAAGTTTCTGAGCAGGATCCACAATGGTTATGAGCCACACAATGGTCCAGTATTGCCAAACAAGCAAAGCCATTTGCCCTGGTTTCAGCACCAATATAAAAAAGAAGCTCTAGTGCAAAGTGTTCTGAATCATTGATGGTGGGTTTCTACAATACCACTGGCATTGAAACAACACTGAAGCTATCTGCTGTGACTGCCTCAGCATTGATAACACCAGGACATGTCATAGCTATACAGGAGTCCAGTGCGGACATGTCTCTTAGGGATCTAAAGGTTATTCCTCTCTTCCAGTAGCCCAGAAATTCCGCATCATCCTGGCATTGGCTGTGCTGAGGTGCCCTGCATTAAGGTGTGTGTTTTAGAGACAGGACAATAGAAAGCATAGCTTCCAATTACTGTAACGTTCTGAGAAAGACATCTTTGCACCAATTGAAGGAGGACTCTCTGGCATCAGAGGGAGGACAACAGAGCTGTCTGACACTGGTGCAGGCAGAACTGTCCTCAGCCATGTTTCTCAGGAAGTTGTGATCTGCCTGAAACTCATGTTAGAAATAGCAATTAAAAAATTAGTATATTTCATTTGATGGGGTCATTTAGACACATACCAACAAAAAGAGAATGTAAATAGTTAAAAAGATATTTATCTAATGTTGTTGACAAAGAAAATGTTTCTAGTGCTGCCAAGTTGATCAGCATTTATCCAATTAATTATCTTAAACTCTTTGGGACCACTGTTTTTTGTACTGTTTCACCCAGTCCTGCAATCAAATGTGTTGAAGTGGTCCTTCACTCTAGCACAGGGGTACTCAAATGGCGGCCCGCGGTCCACAATCCGGACCGCAAAGAGGTTTCTGGTGGACCGCGACAGTGGCCTATTTGCATGAAGGCCGTTTGAGTACCCCTGCTCTAAGGGCAGCTGAGCAACTTCTGTTGCTCGCTGCGCTCCCACTCCCCCCCCACGGAGCCTGCTGCGCAGCCGCTGCCCCACTCCCGGCAGCACCTCCCCCTCCCCGCATCGCCGCCCCCCCCGCTTCCGGCATCGCTGCTGCCACTCCCACTCGCCCCCCCACGCTCCTGGCATCGCCCCCCCCCTGCTCCCACTCGCCCCCCCCACTCCCGGCATTGCCGCCCCCACTCCTGACATCACCCCCCCGCTCCCACTCACCCCCCCCCCACCCTAGTTGTTTGTGGACCCTGGTCAATGGTGGAAGGCTGAATGTGGACCGGCTCGCAAAAAGTTTGAGTACCCCTGCTCTAGCATGAAGTCAATGGAACTCAGTAATAGCCTAAGGGTTCACACAGGTGCATCTATTTGTGGACAGGGACCATTTTACTTGCCATCCATCTTTCAGTAGCATGTAGAGACCCAAACTGAGTGCTGTAAGAACACATTTTATTAACATTTTGTCTACAGCTAAATTTGTTAACATTGTCTAGATCTTTAAAATGTAATATATTTCTTGTACAAGACACAGGCTGTGGGTAATGCCAGTGTTCTTTAGCAAGAAGGTATTCTAGGTGGAGTTGATAGTTTTGTGCTCTTTTGTCATACAGGAGAAAGTTTTTATTTCTCTTCCTTTGCCAGCATGGTTCAACTTGAATTGCACCTAAAGGAAAAAAATTTGCTCATGTCTAGTAAATACAAAAGATTACTATGTTGCACTAATTGGACCCTGAGGTTAGCTGTAGTTTTTTAAAAAAGGTTGATGTAAGGTTTGCTTCATAGCTTGTCTGCAGTATGAAAGCGTCTAAATTCCATAATCTGTGCAGGGAGCTGAGAAGAGTTAGCTGTGTGCAGGAGGAGTCTTGCAACTACTTCTCTCTAGGCTATTAGTAACCTCTACACCTCATCTGGGAAGAATGCTAGGGAGGATCTTGGACATAAACATTTATAAACTCAATGTCAGAAAACAGAAAGTAACTCTGCATTAATTAGGAACAGGGTAACAGAACACCTAAACAGCAATTTAAGTTTAAAAAGTAAGCATGGATTCACAAAAGGGAGGTCAGGCTTAGCAAGTCTAATTGTCTTTTAAAAATTATGAGTTTAGAAATAATATGATTTTAAGTGAATAGCTATGGAAATAATTTACCTAACCTACTTTATTAAATGAGAGACCAAATGTGTGGGATCCTTGAATGTAAAAAATAGGTGTCATTATCAAAGAGGATAATTTGCATAGAAGCAGTTTGGGATGGAGGCAGATGACTAATGGAATGCCACAAGGATTAATATTAGAATGAACGTGGTTCACTTTGTAATAATCTGAAGATGGAATATGCAGTTCAGTGATTAAAGAGCTCATAGAAAATTAGGGCCAAAATTAATCTAAAAAATAATATAGTAAAATTCAGACTAATCTTAGCATAGAATGTGGCAGATAGGTTTGCATCAGCTACTTATGCAGGGCCCAGGAGACTAATGACAAACAATTTGGCAAAAGGAGTGTAGAACCAGCAGGGACTCAAGCAAAGTAATTAAAGAACAAATACGCCTGGCCATTGTCATATATTATCTTGACAGAGAATCTAGAACCATACGTAACTTTTATTTGTACATATTTTTTTGCAGAGATCAACTCATTTTGATACTGCTGAATAAAATACATTTTATAAGTAGCCCTTTGGAATGTCTGTCTGCTTCACGCAGACCCAAGATTCAGCATTAAGCATCAACATTAATCAATAATCCACTGCATCTGTATATGTAAATTGATATAAGGAAGGAAGTTGTGCAATCTGTTTATTTCCTGTTTTCAGGAAACGCTTAGAACATGAAGTTGGTTTTGGATGACTTCTTCAATTTTACCCCCTCATTGTCCAAATCTGAATTAAATAAATTCAGGTAGGTCCCTCCAGCTCAGCTAAGGAAACAATGGATCTGCATGAATGCCAGAGGTGAATAGTTCTTGCAGATGTTCAAATACCATTCTTAGTTGCTGTCATCCCAGCCCAATCAATGGTGTGAATCACTCAGTTACCACCTTCTCTACTTCATGCACTTTGGGCATGTAGCCACACTCTACACTTCAACTGACTAATGGAAGAATGGTAGTAATGTTTCCATTTGAACTGCAGTTGTCATTCAGTGATAAAGAGGATGATGTCATCATCCTAATCACTGTTGTCATAGTCATTCTCAGCCTCAACATTCTCATCAGTCATTTCTGTGGGGAGAGCACTGGCAAGTTTTCTTCCAGTTTACACTGCAGCATGTTCTTAGAAATAAACCCCTTTAATCAGATTCTGATCAAATGATGGAGCAGTTATTGAGAAGAACAATGATGCACTAATACAAATAATAATAAAAAAGCAATGGATATTGTAAAAACCCTTGCCCTTGCTGTCTTGACTGGCCTGAAATGTGCTACTGGGCACAATTTTCCTCCTTGGACAACTAGTTTCCACTGCTAGTGCAATTCAATACATCTGTAATACCTAAGAGCTCAGATTGATGTTTTGAATCAATGGCTAAGTCTACACTAGAAGGCTCAGTTAAGTAGACTTAACAACTTTAAGTCAACTTTATTAAGTCAACTTAGTGAGGCCCCATTTGTTTAAATCAACTTTATAAAGTTTACTTAAGCCAAGGAACCCATTTAAAGTCAATTTTATTAAGTTGACTTTAAATGAGTGCTCTGGCTTAAGTCTACTTTATAAAGTTGACTTAAATGGCTCTCCATTTTAATGGCCACATTTTGTTAAGTCAACTTAATAAAGGTGACGTAACCTTTAAAGTTGACTTTAAGGGTGAGAGTTAAATTGACTTAAGCAAGGGCTTAAGCTGGCTTAATGGACTCCAAATGTGGCCCTGGAGTTGTTTAAGTCAACTTAAGCCTGATTAAGTTGACTTAAGCCGCCAGTGTAGACATACCCAATTAGAATAAATCTGACAGTTTAGAGTGTTTATTTACTGTGGTTCATTACAAATCACTTGTTTAAGCAGTTGAATATTGAAGACAGTGGATTGTGCTTAAGTGTGACTTACAGAATAAATACTACTTAACAACAGTGGGAACAGCAGTGGAGGTTCTATCTACCTTACAGGCTTATTATAAGACTTTGTCAGTGAGGGACAAGTTTTCAAAAAGTGGTCTGTACTTATACATATGCAACTTTGTGCCTGCCACCACCCACGTACGTATTTTTCAAGCACTACAACCTGCATGCACAGAAGATAGAATTTACTGGCCTTAAACTTATTTAGGCTTGAGAAGCGACAGAGTTTGCATGGTTGCATACTGTAGTTGATACACCCAGAAGTTAGTGCTTGGAACATACTGCCAAATGTTTGCAGGAACTAAGCTTTGTGTGCACAAATGGGAGACTGGAATAACACTAATTTGAAAACTTGGCTCCCAGTTTTTTAGAAGTGTTTTAGAGATCTTCAGATAGATAGTACTTTCTGCTGTAATCTATGAATCCTTCCATAATGGGGTTTTGATTTTGGTATTGTTGTTTTTATATTATTTTATGTGGGTTTTTTTGGCACTCTGGTAACAATCTTTCTAAAAGATACAGACCTTTAATAGATGAGCTTGTGGGGGTGGACAGGGAAGGATATTATGATTTTTTTCTGAAGTTTCCCAGGAATTTCCTCCAAGTGATTCCACTTCAGTCCAAAGTTATTTTACTGTTTGATATTTTGCTTTCCTGGAACTTGGACCCTTCTGCCTTTCAGTATTTTCAGTATTTGTTACAAGGCTTTAAACATTACAGTGTTTAGACTTCAGTTTTTTATATCTTGTAAAGCTGCTTACTGGAGTTGTTGGTAAAATTGTTTTCTCTATTCATTTTTTTTTCTAGCAAACTAGGTTTCACTTTACAGAATTTTTATTTGGCTTCAGTCTTGGGTTATAATCTGGATTCTAAAATCTCCAGGCCTCTGTATTACTGAGAAATGTATTTCTCATTTATTTATTGATTTTGTTTAACTTCCATGAAACTGTGGGTGATTGCCACTTCTAACGGTCTGGAGAATGTATGACTTGTTTCTTCACATGCAGTTTTATGAAATCAATACAAATTTATTTAAAAAACCAAATTTAAATAGTAGAAGGAAAAAGTGTATTTTAAAAAATAGCAGTAGCAAACGTCTCTCTCTCACTCCATTATTTTAGATGAAGATCTCAAATAGGTTTAGTATGTGGAGAATGTGGAGACTGGAAGTGCTTTTACTTTTCTAAACTAGCTTTTTGTTATCCAGAATCTGAGCTTTCTTTTCTATTTTTTTTAAAATCACTTTAATTCTTATGGTTCAGAAGAAACCCTTCAAAACATGAACTGAAAAGCAAAAGTAAATCAGTTTAATATACATTAGCATACATTCATCAAAGTAATTAGCTTGTGTGGAGATCTACACTTCACCTCTCAGGTCAGCAGTGCCTGTCCTCACCAGGAGTTCTTGTATCAACTGTACTGTCATTGAAGGGCATTGTGGGATGGCTTCTAAAAGCCACAATAGTCAGTGTAAATAACTTACTGTCTGCAGTGACTCTGCATTGACCTAGCTACATTGACAGTGACTCTACATCTCTTATCAGTCAGTGTAACTGATGAGTTATATTGGGGGAAGTGAAATTTTAGTGTAAACATCTGTAGACTTAGGTCAGCATAAGATGCCTTGCATCAGTATAACTCTATAGGATAGACCAGGACTGAATATAATTAGTAGGGTGAGATGTGTCTGAATTTGTGGACTGAAATAATAGCTTGTAGAGGTGTGAATTACCTCTGTTCCATTTCGTTGGGATGCTCAGGAAGAGGCTCATGCATAATATAAATGTCAACATTGTTTATGTATTTCATTTCTGATCAAATCATGGCAGAAAAGAGAGAGATTATTTATAAAAATCTGCACAAATTACTTTGAATTTACAACTTATTTTGTTGCCTCAAGTCTGTGGTGCATAAGGAAGTGTAACCACTTTCCTGCCCCCAATGAAGAATGAACTGAGAAGACTACAGTAGCTCAGCAGAGCAGCTGAGCAACATTTTAGGAACTCTGCAAAGTCTATGGGAACCCCATTGTCAAGGAGTCAAACCAAAGGAATCCACTGCAACCCTATAATGCATATATTACTATATTTTGAGCACCTTCATAATCTGCTTTGAAAGACAGCCCAGTTTGATATGTTAAATGGACAGAAATTTGTTATGAATGGATTTGTTTCATAGGGAAGATTTAAAAAGGTGTCTTTGCTGTCTTGATCTCCTCCATTCAATGCCTGTGTGAAATAATCTTGATTCATTATATATTAAAGAAATTTGTAGTACGAAGAGTTGACTGTAAGGATTTGGACCCAGTTGCCAGTGCCAGCCACAATAATAACTAGCAAATTGGACAGAGGGTCCACACAAAATTCATGAGTTTTTGTGCATAGCCCAGTATCATTTTCAGCAGAAATAAAGAGAAATGATATGAGAAAATACTATCGAAAGATGATACAGAGAACTATGTTGTCTGGGGAACTTTTTTGTCATTGCCTAAGAAATTTTATTTCACGGTGTTGTTTGTGTATTGGTGAGCTCTTTGCAGCAATGGAGAAGGAATATTTGCTACTTTATCAATGAGTATTTCACCTGTTCATCTGTGTGTAAGCTGGCCATATTTAGACAGTCACATGGAGAAGGCATTCCACATGCTGTAAGTAAATGGGCAGGTGATCAATGAAAGAAAAGCAAATACTCTTAGCAGTAATAACTGGAATCTTTCAACGTGTTTACTTTTTGTTCAGTGCTGTTGGTCAGTGGCAGATGTGCTCATGAAGTTTTAGGCTGCAAGAGAAGCAGTGGGACCCTTCATGCAGCTGTTCATTTACAGTTTTTAATAAGACCACCTTGCAAAAATCAGTAGGATGCAGATGTAGTGGGAGGGAAGGGGAATCAGACTGGATCAACGGGAAACATTCTTTGTAATAGCCTGTTCATTTCACATGTGTTACTATCATTTCTCTGTGAAGAATGCCCTCTACCTTTAGATTTTGGTGCTAGATGAGTGTTTCTCACAGTTTACTCTTAAAATTCTGTGTATTAATGGTACATAGTGAGTTTATTATCCTAATATCTTTTGCCAAACACTGACTATTTTAACATGTATGTGCATTTTAGTGGAGTAAATAATAACAATACAGACGCAGATGGAAAACTTAACCCAGTCAGCAAAACTATATAATGGATATTTTTGGATTTATAATTGTATTTTTCATTGATTACACTGTATTTTAGTCATGACACTAACATTACAAAACTATACCAACTGTACTAATGAAAAACATTTCCCACTCATAGCCCTCCAAACTTTGCAGTTTCTCTTTTAGTATCTGCACAGATCTGCTAACATTATTTTTAATTACCAAAATGGCCGAGTGATTAACTCTTGAAAATTAGCTATTGCAGATGTACAGTAATTATTTCAATTGGCAGTTTAAATATTCATATTGATAGGCACTCAGATGTCATGATAATGGGCAGCTTTACAAAAGCCCAGATATTTACTACCCCAATTAACTTTGTGAGCTACAGGTGGACACGAGAAATTACATGTACTTTGGAGTCAGTGCGAGCCTTTAAAATCAAAAGTAAAAAGTGAACAAATGTCTATGCAGCTTACATAAGATATGCAGTCACAGAAGATAGAATGCTGTCTGCCACAACAAGGTATACCATGGTAGCAGTTAAGTACGTGTTTTAGGTATCTGTGTGTAACAGTATACAGTATACAAATAGCTTGTAGGATTAAAAATGTGATGTGTTTATGCACAGATGAGCCAAACAGTATATTTTAATCCTACAGCCAACTTGACAAGATATTAAAGTTGGGTAGGGAATTTATCATACCTCCACAGTAGTTGCATGTGTACTTAAGTGTTTTGTGAGGTTTTGAGCTCCACAGGGTGAGGACCATTCCTTCCGGCTAGAAAGCTCCAAGCACACCGTAAAGAAGTGCCTTCCCCATCTGGAGGAGGGCACCAGTAAGTATATTAATTAGGTAGGTGGTATGGCCTATTGGTTTTGGGTTATTTCTCTTTAATTTTATATTTAATTTTCTTTAAAAATAGGTTCTTTCTATAAACAAGGTACCAATGAGGGAGGTGGCTGTGCAGTGAGTGCTTGCACTTCACACAATGAAAAGTAAGTTATAGAAGGATATCTTCCTTACTTCTGTTCCCTCAAAACCTAGGAATCTTCAGCAACAAATTGTGCTCCAACAATCACTTTCAAAGTTGTTGCTTTTTTTTAAAAATTATAAACAATAAGAATGATCCCTTAGATGTTTGTGCTGGTGTTTTTTTTACAATAAGTGGTTGGTTAAAAAAAACAAAACAAAACTGGAGATCCCCAGACTTCAGATGAAATGGTGGAAGGGCAGTATAAAACAGTTCCAACTCACTGCTGTGGTGTCTCCTGCTGGCTTTCTGTGGATTCAGCTCTCAGACTGGAGGATGCTACTCTTTGCCTTTGGTGTCTTGCCCTCAGTCCTGTTTCTGTCAGACCATCTTTCTTATCACTCAGCCCTTTGCCTGACTCACAATCTGTACCTCATCCTCCTTCCAGGGGATTCTGCCGTCTGTCCTCGGCACTTCCCCTCAAGACCATTGCAGTCCTGCTATCACTATGATAACTGGGGGAACTAGGGGAGGGACCTGGGATTGCCAGGTACTCTGAGTCCTCACCTGGAGAACCTATGTGTGTGGCAGCCTTCTGTAGCTTCTCCGGCACAACTCCTCTGTGGGTTTCCCTGAGCCACTCCCTGCAGCCTGCAGTCAGCCCGTGCTCTGTCCAGGGTGCTGACAGTCCTTCCTCTTTGAACTCATGGGAACCACCCCTTTGGCTCTTCTCTACTGCTCCCTTTTATATCGACCTCTGGCCCTGATTGGCTGTGATCCAGCCCTTCCTACTGACTGCTTTTTACACATCCTTTCCAAGAGCCCTCTTAACCCTTTCCTGGCCAGTGCAGGGCAGGTGCCTTGGCACAGGCAGCTTGGCATTTTGGGAGCTGCTGTAACATAAAACTAAAACTTTGTTCTGCCCCATAGACCTCTCTTAAAATGTCCATCTCGTGTTGTCTCTATTTTTCTCTTTCTTCCCCACCTCTGAGATCCTTTAAAGTCAGCCAAAGGTTAGGTTGATGGGAAAAAGGCAGCTGGGAAAAAGTGCAGGGGTGAGATAGAGTAAGAAAAAATAATATCCTTATGTCAAAGACCACTTTATCAACTAAAACATGAAGACTGACCTTTCCAAAATCAATTAAATGGTCTGGATATCCATTTCCTATTGGGAATTTGGTAGCCAGATCCCTTGCTCAGCTTTGAAAATTTCAGTCTGTATCCGTGAGTATGCATAATTTTAATAAAATATCATTGTGAGTGTAGTGCTAAAGCAGAAAATTTTGTGACTGACAGGTAGTATGGTGCTTGCACCCACCCCGGTGAGTGATCCGACCATGAACTGATGTTGGACTTCATGCCCAAAGCATCAGCTGGAGCCAGTCTTCTGTGGAAACTAGCTAGGGCTTGATATAAGGTGTGTTGCTATTTTGCAAGGCTTGGCTCTGAGGTACTTCATTTAGCTTTTCGTTCAAGCTATCTCACCCTTGGACCTAAGTGTGTGAAAGGGAAAGTGGGCTTGATCACCCTGCCTTCTCCTCAAATGCTATATATGAGCATAATTCCTGGAAACTGCCAGACTTCACCTCAGGACATGGAACAAAGGTGCCTCAGAAACCTCCTGGGGATCATCTGCAGCCATGTAAGGGGCCCTGACTGCTAAAGAGATGTAAGCTATCACCACTGTAATTTTTCTATGTTTGCTGCTTGCTGGGGCCAAACACTCTAGCTTTAATAAACATCTTATATTCATTCAGCTGGTGTTCTGGATTCTGTCTGGTGAATCCTCATGAACCTACCCCTTTGGGGAAACAGTGGAGAGAGAGCAGAAAGAATGACAAGTTAAAGTATTTCATTAACTTTTTTTATCCTTCCAGCTTGTTAAATTAATGGCAAAGGGAACATTTTGGTGTTTTTGGTTGTTCAGTCACAGCTGTGCATGGTTAGGAGTCCATGCATGTGACTTCGTCAAAAAGGGTCCAATGAGCAAATCAGGATATCAGTGTCTGCAGCTTTGTTGCAATGCATGAATGATCAGAAAGTAATGGCCATTGACTACGCAATATGTAATGATAATGGGGAGAGACGACTCATTTTTGCATAGTGGAGCACCTCTTTCTTCTGTTCAAACCCTTTGGTTCACCGGTGCTGAAAAGTATTATTTTGCTGAGCAAAAGTTTATCCAGGAAAGCAAATCACTGGAGAAAAGGAGAGAAAAGCTAGACCTCAATCTATCCCTGCCTTACATCATTGGCTCACTTTATCTTTAGTCTCTTAATAAAAGCTCATAGCTAATGCAAAAGAATAAGCATGGGATCCATCAAGTAACTTAGTTATGATAGTGCTGAGGAGCAAACCATTTATCTTTTAGGGGCCTAAATAATCACATGAACAACACTGCATTTGCAAAATTGAGTTAGGTACTGGGACTCCCTATTCAGTGAACAGCGAGAGAAAGCAGTGCCTAAAAGTGCAATCCACCAATGTTAGCACACTAAGCATAGAGCTGCCTGAACTAGCTAATGGGTGATACTGAGGTGTGTTAGGTCCCACCCTTCTCTCAGAAATAGATGCATACACCAGGCTGCAGGGAGGCAGCTGTCTCTGAAATCCACGGACAAGAAGCAACTGCCTGAATTGAGGCAGCTTAAGTGCCTAGGCTATTTCTTGCAGAAATGAGAGAGGTGCCTGTCTCACCCAACAAATTACGGGAAGAGGAGGGTGTATGTGTGCATGTGACTATTTAAGTAGCTGTCCATAGTAGAGCAGCTTCAACAGGAGAGACTGAGGGAGTAATGCCACTGCTGCCGCCTCCTCCTCTGGCCACATTTCAAATGGGACCCAGTCTGGTAGGCATACTCAGAGGCCACTAGCCAGATTGGGTCCTGCCTACAACTGAGGCAGACAAACACCTGTCCTTCCTAGGTTTGTTTTGGATCAGGCCAGGCATATGTCTTTGGCTGACCAACCCCTATCTTCCATGGAATTGGTAAGGGGCTTAAGTGCCCAGGTGCCAAGAGGGAGACAGTATTGCACATTCTCAGGCTCTGAAACTTAGATGGTATCTTAGAGAACTTCTACAGTAAACATAGGAGGCCAAGTATTAGCCCAGTGGGAGTTTTGTGGATTACAGTGATGCTATGTACAGGGATTTAGGTGCCTAGTGTCAGAGTTTAGGTGCCTAAATTGCTTCATGGATCACACTGTTGGTATTGTCTCCTGGGCATCACCCTTGCTTTGAGATGGACTGCTCAGTGCAGTACAGACAGCATAGACTTAGAAAAGGAATAGACATCATTTTAACAGATAAAAAAGAGAGAGAGGCTTTCTAGTGGCTAGTGTTGGCAATGTGTTGGAGAGGACCTCTTGCTGAAATTCCACAGCCTAGTTGAAGGAAACAGAATTTCCAGCTCTATTAGAAATATCCACAGGACAGTGCACTGGTTCCAAGTCATTATCATGTACTTGTACAATATTCCTTTCCAAGAAGATCTTTGGAATTTTCTGTATTTGGATGTATGAAAATGCTAAAGAAAACTTTCCTTATGTTTCTTTTGCAAGAAAAAATAAGCAAAATCCCTTTTGTTTAGTTATTCTGATGGCTACTAAATGAATAATTTATAGTAAAATAAATTACTTACATGTGTTCACAAATTGTCTGATTAATTCCAAATATATCTGTGATTTCTATTCATGATCTGCATATTGATCATAACCTGTGAGTGTTTGATTGGATGTACAAGAAATTTAATATTTTCTATTTTGGTTGATTGTCATTAACTCTATCAGTTTTGTTTACATGATCAGAATTTGCTTTGTGCAAACATTCTTAAATATTATGTTAGTTGGCCATTTCTGTGAATATACTGACCAGTAAACTCATTCAGTAGAACAATGGTTCTCAACCTTTTGGAGGTCGTGATAGACTTGGCACCCTGTCATGATTGTACAGCAGTGTTCTTCATCGAGCAGTGTTCTTGACTGCTCCACCGTAGGTCTTTGTGCAGCACCGCACCCCAGCCCGGAGATTTTTCAAGAGTAGTGGCTCCCTCAGCGGGGAGAGACGGAGACAGCAGAGATAGGCTGGAGCGCTTCCCGCCTTGCTGATGTCATCTGTGCTCTCTCCCCGCTGCCCTCCTCAGTTCCCTCATACCGCCTCTGACTCCAGACGGAGTCCGCGGTGGCTCCAGTCACTACCTGTGTAAAAAAAAAAAAAAAAAAAAAAAAAAAAAAAAAAAAAAAAGAGAGAAGAGACACAAATCAAACAATGACAGAACAAATGTTGCTTCATGCAGCCAAGCTTCAAACCCCACCGGGGTTTAAACGCTGCACTTCTTGTAATGAAGCGATGCCTGCGTCCGACGGGCATCTAGCTTGTATTAAGTGCCTGGGAGAAGGTCATCTCTCCCAGAGATGCCAGCATTGTAAAAATTTAACAACCAGGGCTCGTAAGGATCGGGAGCAGAGACTCAAGCTCCTACTACTGGAAGGGGCTCTCCGCCCCCCGTCGGACCCGGGCGCCTCTCCTTAGTCTCCTGAGGGAGCGCAGAAACGCCCATCAACAATGTCCTCCCCGGTCCCCTCTAAGTGAGGGAGAACCTCTCATTCCTCAGCCAAGGAGCTGTTGAAGGGTCCTCCACAAGGCATGGCAACCCTCACAGACTCCCAGCCAGCGACTTCAAAACCTGCTCAAACTGTCAAAATGAACCACACGCACTCTGTCAAAGCTGCGCTGGCTCCAACAGTGCCGACAGCCTCTCTGGCACGGACCCTGGCTCCGCAAGCAGCAGCACCGCTTCTACAACTGCCAAGCGTGCCGACCACCCTCACAGCACCGGGCATGGCACCGTCAAACACGCCGCACCCGGCTCCTCATTTTCTCCTGGCACCGGCTCCCTTTCCTGCGCCGCTGCCGCTGCCGACAGCACAGCCAGATGCTGCAGCCAATATTGGCAGTCAGCCGCAGCCTGGCCAACAAGTACATTCCAAGCACAAAAATAAAACAAAGCATATTGAGACCAGGGAGGTCCTAAGTATTCACTCTGCCCCTGAGTCTCCTTTATTTCGGTTGGACACTTCTCAATCTAGTCCACCCTCAACTCCGGGCTCCTCCTGTCACTCGCCATCTTCTGCCTCTTCTAGCCCTAGGTCACCAGAGCTGGCAGATCTGAAGATTCAACGGCCTCTGGTCCACAACCCTGCACCAATTCTCACATGGCCATATCCATATTATTTCTATCCTTCCGTACCAGGGATGCCTCTTAATAGCTGACCAAACAGCACTATCCCAATGCCCGCAATGTATCCCTATTTCCTACCACAAACTACTCCAACCCCGCAACAACATCAGCCACAACCTGCAGGGTCCACAGCCCCTTCATCCTCGTCAGAGTACCCCGAGGATCCAGATGCCCTTACTCCTGACAACAAAACTGACGACTTGAGACAGTTCCGCGAGCTTTTCAAACGAGCCGCAGAAGTTATGGACATTTCACTAGACTCCCAATCTGAGAGTCAATACAAGTTATATAAAATTCTGCAAACATCGGGACCTTGCAAACTGGCCCTCCCAATGGACATTGGTATCATGGAGCCCGCAACTATGCTCTGGCAAACGCCAGCATCCAACCCCCCTTCTTAAAAGAGGGCAGACAAAAAGTACTTTATCTCCTCTGCGACCAACAAATTTCTCTTTTCGCACCCCTCACCAAACTCTTTAGTGGTGGAGGCTGCCAACCAGCGAGCCAAACAATCCTATTCTAGATCTGCCCCCACGAGCGGGGACGACAAGAAACTTGACCTGCTTGGTAAGAAGGCCTATACCTCCATGGCCCTACAACTTCGAATAGCCAATTATACGGCACTACTTTCCAACTATGACTATCACCTATATGATAAATTTAAGGACTTCACAGATGACATCCCACATGACAAACGTGATCAGTTTCATTAGTTAATTTCAGAAGGTTACCTGCTCACAAGGACAGCCCTGCAAGCTTCCTTAGATGCAGCAGACGCCACCGCCAGATCACTCGGTACAGTAGTCGTCATGCGGCGGGCCTCCTGGCTTCACTCGGCTGAGTTACCCAGGCAGCTGTAACACACAATTGAAGATCTTCCTTTTGAAAAAGACAATTTATTTGCCAAAAAAACAGACGAGATAATGCACGGATTAAAGGACTCCCGTGCCACATTGCGCACATTGGGTATTTACACCCATTCCCTTCCAAACAAATGCTTTCACAAAGCCCAATCATACAACTCCAGGCCCCCACAATACCAACCTAACCATCGGTCTGAGACCTATAGATCGAAATCTCATCAACCTTTCAGAAAACCAAACAGCCAACCCATGCACACGTCTCAACCCCCAAAGTCGACTCAACACTTTTGACGTTCCCATTGAGAAAGCCGCCAACCATGTTGTAACAGACCAACTCCAGTCACCACTTCGTCATCTTATCTTTACGTGCAGATTACAACCCTTCGCCCAACAATGGCGCAGAATAACATAGAAATTGTTCAACGGGGCTATTCCATACCGTTCACTGCACGCCCCAAATCCCAATACCCCTACCCGTCCCTTTTCAGGGACCCCACCCACGTACAACTTCTTCAAGAAGAGGTCAGACACCTTCTCTACATCGGAGCGATTGAAGAAGTTCCCAATCGTCAGCGGGGACAGGGTTGTTACTCCCCATATTTTCTCACAAAGAAAAAAACGGGAGGGTGGAGACCAATCCTGGACCTTCAGTGCCTCAACCGTTATATCCAAGTAAAAAAATTCAAAATGGTGACTCTAAACACTATCCTCCCAGCCCTACACCAGGGGAACTGGTTGGCCTCTCTCGATCTCAAGGATGCGTATTTTCACGTCCCCATCATTCAGGCTCATCGACGTTTCCTACGCTTTACCCTTCTTTCCAAGCATTACCAATACAATGTCCTTCCCTTTGGCCGCTGCACGGCACCCAGAGTCTTCTCCAAGCTCATGGCACCCGTGGCTGCATTCCTCCAGAAACATCATATCAACATCTTTCCATACTTCGACGATTTTCTCCTAGTGGGCCCCTCACTCTCTCATGTGCAGCGAGCAGGTTGTCGTACTCAGGACTTGTTCCTCACTCTAGGCCTAACCATAACTACGCAAAGTCTACGCCGAAACCCACAAATCCTTCAGTTCATAGGGGCAAGCATACACTCCCCTCTAGGGAGGGCATTTCTTCCTCCCTACAGGTTCCACAAAATAACTCAATTAATTCATGTAATTCAAAACTCCAACTTCATTTCCGCTCGCACTTGCATGGCGCTACTAGGGCACATGTCAGCAACCACCTACCTGGTCAAGTACGCGCATCTTTGTATGCGTCCATTTCAGCTCTGGTTTCTGTCCCGGTGTTGCACATTCAACCGGTCTGTCAACAAAATCCTAACCATACCTCTACCCGTCAAACATACTCTGAACTGGTGGAAGGATCCAAACAACCTTTTGCAGGGCATCCCCTTTCTGCCATCACAACCATCTCTCACCATCACTACCGATGCCTCCCTCATGGGATGGGGAGCTTTTTTGCAACAGCACACGGTCCAGGGCCGCTGGTCGCCCGCAGAAACCCATCTTCACATAAACATTCTCGAACTCAGAGCAGTCTTACACGCATGCCGGCACTTTCTTCCCACCATCAGAAACAAACATGTCAGAATCTGCACAGACAGCAGGACGTCCATGTGCTATATCAACTGTCAGGGCGGAACCAGGTCTACCCGCCTTTGCCTGGAAGCACTGACACTTTGGGACTGGTGCATACAGCACAACATTCATCTCTCAGTGGAATACCTACCTGGCAAGGACAACATGTTAGCGGATTCCCTGAGCCGCTCATTCCCATCTCACCACGAATGGGAGATCCACACCGACATCTTACACAACATTTTCCGACGATGGGGATTTCCCGACATGGACCTCTTTGCCTCCGAAAGCAACAGGAAATGCAAACATTATTGCTCCCACGACGGCATCGGTCAAGGATCCAGCGGCGATGCCTTCCTTCTACATTGGGGAAAAAATTTACTCTACGCCTTCCCACTGATTCCAATGATCCCCAGGGCCCTCCGGAAAATCCAGGAGGACAAGGCAAGAGTACTAGTCATAGCACCAGCATGGCCTCGCCAAACGTGGTTCACTCTCCTACAGACCATGTCTACAGTACCACCGATCTCCTGACCTCTCCTTCCGGAGCTGTTATCACAGAACGACAGAACACTCCTCCACACCCATCTGGACAGGCTCCACCTGACAGCTTGGAACCTAGGTGGTTCACGGGCATAGAATTACACTGTTCACAGGGCGTCCAACACATCCTACTAAATAGCAGAAAACCCACAACCAGAACCACTTACCTGCACAAATGGCGTCGGTTTTCCTCTTGGTGCGTGCAGCATTCCCTGGATCCCTTCACAGCTCCGGTGCCTCGAATTCTCGAATACCTCGCTAACCTGAAACAAAACAATTTGTCAGTAAATTCCATACGGGTCCACCTTGCAGCAATCTCCACCTTACACGAGCCAGTTCATAAAAGTTCCATTTTTCGCTCACCCGACGGTCAAGCGTTTCATGCAGGGTTTGCAGAACCTTTTCCCATACGTTCGTCCTCCAACTACCCCATGGGACCTCGCAAGAGTATTAAAGGCCCTGACAAGACCCCCCTTCGAGCCAATTGCTTCTTCAACTCTCTTACATTTGTCACTCAAAGTAGCATTTCTAGTGGCAATCACATCGGCCCGTTGTGTAGGGGAAATTGCGGCGCTTATGGCCCACCCACCCTACACCATCTTTTATGAGGATAAGGTTTCTTTATGACTCCACCCCAAATTTATCCCTAAATCTCTTCCGCCTTTCACCTTAACCAAACGATCCACCTTCCGGTCTTCTGCCCGAAACCCCACGCCACACCACAGGACCGTTTACTACATACCCTCGATGTCCGTCGAGCTTTAGCCTTTTACTTAGTACGAACCAAAACGTTCCGGAAAACGCTTCAGCTCTTCATGTCAATCGCTGAACGCTCAAAGGGCCAAGCCATTTCTAAACAACGAATCTCTCGTTGGATCGCTACATGTATACAGACCGCATACACAGCTTCACAGTTAGTTCCTCCATATAACATTCGATCTCACTCCACCAGATCCATGTCATCTTCCATCTCTTTCCTTACCCAAGTACCTCTTCATGAGATATGTCAAGCCGCTACCTGGGCCTCATCTGAAACTTTTGCGAAACACTATGCACTAGACCGTCTCTCGGCAGTGGATACGGCACTGGGACAAGCAGTTCTAAATGCCGCACGGGACTTATAGATCGAAGTACCCACCTCCAAGCACAATAACTGCTACACATTCACCTATGGTGGAGTAGTCAAGAACACTGCTCGATGAAGAAATGGAGGTTACTCACCTTTCGTGCAGTAGCCGAAGTTCTTCGAGATGCGTATTCTTGACATGCTCCACGACCCACCCTCCTCCCCTCTACTTTGGAACAGACCATACCAGGTCTCCGTGGTACGAGGGAACGGAGGAGGGCAGCGGGGAGAGAGCACAGATGACATCAGCAAGGCGGGAAGCGCTCCAGCCTATCTCTGCCGTCTCCGTCTCTCCCCGCTGAGGGAGCCACTGCTCTTGAAAAATCTCCGGGGTGGGGTGTGGTGCCGCACAAAGACCTACAGTGGAGCATGTCAAGAACACGCATCTCGAAGAACTTCGGCTACCGCACGAAAGGTGAGTAACCTCCATTTTCCCAGTCAGTGTACTGTGGCCCTCAGACCTGAGCAGGTGTGCTATGGAACTTTTTGAAAACTATACAAAGAGTTCTGGATTGGCTCATGAATATTCATGAGTTCATTCAGAGACTATGTGGTAGTGTGCTTAAAATAATCAGCAGTATTAAGGTGTGCCACTGCAGCAACTAGGTTGGGAACCACTGCTTTACAAAACACACCAGCCCACCACACCAAACCAAATGCAGCCATTTCCTCAGCTCTTTGTGGCACAGTTACTGCTGTGTAGTGACACAGTGGTTGAGAAACATTGCACTAGAATATCCATGGAAAGAAAATGCAGATTAAGAACAAAAATATCTGAGGCATTTGCCCACCTTTGCTTTTCAGTCTTTTGGACAGTCCAGATGAGAGGAGTTGGACCTTGTTTAGAAAGCTGCTAAATAATTCCTGCTTTGAGATGACTAATTTCTGAGGCTCATAAAATATTTCTTAAAACCAAACCTGAAGAGCTCCCACCAATTGACAGATATTATTTTAACACTTTCCTTCAAAGATAACTCTACCTTCTCCTAAAAGGTCCGGTAGAAGCCACCTAATATGTTTGTTTGCCCAGTGGTATTGCCTCCATCCTTGGTTCTGTTTATGATTAGGTATGTCTATTAAAGGGGAGTCAGAATTCCTATTCCCTCATTCTTACCTGCTGTAAACATATGTATCCCTGTTCATCTTGTTTATTTTGTTAGGTCTCTGTTAAGGTAGTGGCAACAAACCCTCTGACCCTATTATTATTCTTCAGCTACATGCATACATAAACGGTGTCTTATTGGCTAGTATGTCATCTGAAGCACTTATTGCTGGGCTAGGCAAGGGAGTTTGAGTTACAAAAAACAAACCGCTTTCCCATTCTTGGTCATTGCCAATTATCCTACTAAAAAGCAGTCATAGAATTAGGGTCAGATCCTCAGCTGGTGTAAATACCAATAGGTCTATAGCTTAATGGTCCTAAACCAATTTATGCCTATTGAAGTAGTAGCCAATGCCATTTCCTTTCTGAGGGTATGTCTACACTGATGATGGCAATTTTGCTGTCGTCAGTTTGCGCTTCTGGGAATGGATCATACTCACTGCGCCACTCCTGGAAGTCAGTCCTGGAAGTCCTGGGGACCAAGGAATGTAGGGAAAGGCTGACCACAAGGGTCTTGCAATCAGCTTTTTCCTAATGCGTAACGGTCACTTTAAAAATCACTGTTAGTTATACAAGGAATTTTGCGTTCCTGGCAGTCGACTGCCACCGAATTTCCCCCAAGTGTAGACTAGGGCTGAGACTCTTCCTGATGCCACATTCATTTGCAAAATATGTTTTAATACAATCTGTGAGACCATTTCTCCAACTGTGAGATCGAAGGCAAATATCAGAGAGAGCTTCTTTAGAACCAAATCAAACAGAGTTGTGCTCAGCATATATTTGAATTTGCTAACATTAGGCAGAGTACATTTTTTCCCTTTTCCCCATTCCTTAAGGCATGCACCTCTGCATTACATTTTCACTCTTTGAATGAAAAGGTCCCACATTAACGCCTTCTTCTTTCTATATTTCATGGCTTTTAAGCAACATTCCATTTCAAAGCAAGAGCAGTTACATACAGAAAACGATGTGTTTACAGAGAATAATTTCTCCTTGGTGTTTGCCACATATTTATTTTGTCTCAATATTATAAAAAGTGTCATGTTGCTGACAGAGAAGGAGCTCATTATGGATAGCCTTCACCTTTCAATTGCAAAAGACATTTCCTTGAAATGATAATGTAATGAGTGCTAGATCAGCTGTATGTAACTCTTAGGCTAGTCTTTTGATCCATTCAAAATCCCTTTGTTAAAAAGCTGCTTTATTGATTTCCTGGCTGGCTTTTATGCTGTTTGGATCATCTATGCATAAACACATCACATTTTTATAACTTCAAAGTGGTTAATAAATGCACACTGCTCAGGAGATTGCCCACAAAACAGAGTGGTACTTTCTGTGAAAGAACTGTTTGTTGTTCATCATTTGATAGAAGGATTTTTAACTGTACACTAAGCACCTTCCTTAAAAAAAAAAAAAAAGAAAGAAAAGAAAAAAAGGCTCTTTGGGCTGTATTTGTAAGAGATTGAACCCTAGAAAAGAAGGTGACACTTTATAAATAGGGGGTCAGAGGAGAAAATGTTACTTATATTGTTCTGGGTTTAACCACAAGTGTATTTTTTATTTTGCTTAATGTGAGTAATAAATTGAGGTATTTTATTTTATTTTATTAACTTGTTTCCTTAGAATGCTGTAGAAGTACAGGATTGAGATGTTTGAGTTATTTTGGTATTTAACTAAACTTAAATGTAGATACATCATATGCATATTATTAGCTATGCAAAATATCCACAATTTAACTCAGACCACTTGAACTTGGTTATTAACTTTGGGTTATTTTACAAATACACTGTTGGTTGACATACACACTTTGCCTCAGTTTTGAGAATACACAACTCAGAGGATGGTTTTATGTTAAAATTCATGATTGCATTATATTTTTATGCAAAGCCAGGAGGTTGGTGGTGGTCTCAAACCAGTTTTTCTTTGACTTTTAGGGATATGTTACAAACAAACAAAAAGAAAGAAGACATGCAGATTGTTTGGTCATATACTTACGCTTTAGTTCATGAAGTTCAGATGAATCCCTGCAAAGTGAAACCCTGAATTTGTGCACAGATTTGCATAAAATACTGCTTTGTAATTTAGCATTTGTTCCCAAGATAACAATACCCACAGCATAGCTTGTCTCTTCATCTCCTCCCACTAAGTAGAGTTGCCAATTTGGATTTCACATCAAGATGATGTTAGGTGCTAGAAACACAATCTGTTATTATTTCATTGTCCTCACACGAGCATATCCGTGACTTGACTGCGTATTTAGCATACCATTCAGGCAATCGTGTACACATTTAATGTGTTCTGCTTCGGCCTTGTCCAAACAGTGCAGATGCATAGAGCTGGAAATTGTTCTTTTGTGCACACTTAATATCCATGTCAAAGTATCAAAGTAAAATTTAAACACCAGAGCTTTCTAGTGTTAAGTAGTGTCAAAATGGCTAGGTAAAAAACAAAAAATGGGAAGCAAATTAAGGAGAAAGGATTTTTGACAGTGTTTTTAGCCCAAATGTCCATATGTATCTAGCATATAAAGAATATTGAGAAATTAGATAAAATAGAATAAAAATATTTAACAGAAATCATTACAGACTATTCACTGTGGATTATTTCTGAAATTCAGTATATTTGTAATTACTCTACTATGGTCTGCACTTCAACTTGAGCCAGTCAACAAAAATTTAGTTAAGCCATGGAATAGTTTGCTGACAATTCCATTGTTTCACACTATGGACTTTGTTTGACCTTGGGCAAGCCTTTCTTTGCCTCAGTTTCCCATCTGTAATATGAAGATAGTAACACTTCCCTTCTTCAGCAGTGTTATGAGGATAAGTACATTAGTAGCTAGTATGGTACTCAGATACTGTGGTGATGAGAGAGCCATAAGTAGCTAAGATAGATGTGATCAGGTGCTTAAGGAGAGGGAAATGTATAACAAAGAATCTTGTTCCTGCTGCTCTTGCACATCAAGTGAAGGTGGAGGGATGTTTTAAGATAGCCAAACAATGTGTGGTAGCTATACTTCTGAGCTTTTTCTGGGAAGTTGATCACCCTAATGGGTATGAATTCCTATAAGGAAAAAGAAGACAATTGTTTTCTGAGGGGGAGTTGTTTTGTTTTCAGTATTTTACTTGGTTCTTGTTAAGGGGATTTTTCATTACTTGACCACAAATCACATGGCTGCAATTTATGTATTCATATTTTTAGGTGTCTATAAAGGATGTGAGGATCTCTAATAGGTTGGCAAGTAGCTTGCTGCTGATACACCTTGAGAGATGATGCCCTTTGCCTAAGCAATGACAGTAGAGAAGTACATAATGCAGTCAAATTCTGTAATGTCATCATCACTGACTGTCTTCCATATATAGTTGTCTAGATATGAGTGTCTTCAAAATGTGTCAAATGTGATTGAAGCCCAGATCAGGTCCTTTTTGTAGCATTAAGCGCTGAGGGGGTTGAGTCAGTGTCTGCTGTTATATCTGTGGGGTATATATTTATGGTGATTTCAGAAAGACCTTCTCTCCTTCCTTTTTTTTTTTAAATAGGCTCAAAAATGATCAGCTTCCATAGAATAAAATGGTTAACTATCATAACCATGTTTGTGAGAATGCAAAGCATGTATATTTTGGTTTGAGTCTATTGAATAATTTGCTGCTGTGTTTGGTTTGAAAAGAGTTTTGTGGAGGAGACACAAAGGTTCTGGGGTTTGTTTGCAAACAGGGGGCTGTAGCTGTTTGGAATGGTTACTGTCTTGGGTGGAGGGAGAATAAGAAAAATATGAAGGTAATTACACGTCTAAATAGAGCATGCATTTTGAAATCATTATTAAGACAATGGACTCATTATAAACACAAGCAGCAATTTACTCCTCATCAGAGATACTTTTTGCTAGATGAGTCTTTTGATTGATACCTATTATTTCTGAATATTTTAATACTTAAATTTACTCATTCAGTGTACTCTATTTTAGCATCAGCAATATTTGGAAAATATGCTATATTTGGCGAATATAGACTTTCATTCATCTATAACACTCATATAATTAAATATGCCTGTAGGCGTCTGGCACGGCCGGCGGGTCGCGAGGGTGCCTCCTACAGGCGGGAATGGGGAGTTAGCTGGGGTGTGTCCTCCCACCGACCGGCCGAACGTCTCTGTAGAACTGTACAAAGGCTGGAGCCCCGGCCCCCGGGCGGGGCGGGCAACT
>ML681989.1:58198825-58226325 GCA_007922195.1 Podocnemis expansa
GGAGCCCCGGCCCCCGGGCGGGGCGGGCAACTGTACAAAGGCTGGAGTCAGGGGCGGGGTCGCGCTTCCTAAGCCAGGAGCCAAGGGGGGGGTTGTGGAGGGAGACGCAGGCCCTCCCACTCCACTGCGTCTCAGCCCAGGGCCCTAGACAGGGGCAGGGTGGTACCCCAGGGGTCAGCGGGGCTGCCTCCGAAACACGCTGCCCCGGGGAATACGGCCTACCATCCTGCCCGCCCTGGGCTACTTCCTCCAACCCCGCCCGGCCCCTTGCCCCAGGTACCTAGTTCCAAAGGGGGTAGCTATCTTCAGGGTCCCCCTCGTAGGAGGCCTGCGGAACTCCGGCGAACCCTTCCGTGTCCATGGGCGTCGGGTCAGGGTACTCGGCCGGCTCCTCTGCGGGAGGCAACTCCTCCAGGTCCTGGGGTCCGTACGGGGCGCCTCCCTCCTCCTCGGCCGAGGGCAGCTCCTCTAAATCGGAGGGCCGAGAGGGTGTCAGCCGGTCCGCCTCCCCGCCGTCCCAAGCCGCCCTGGAGCAAGGCGGCAGCGGTGGGGCCCAGCGGGCTCGCGAACGCCCACCCCAGTCAGCCCCCTCCTGGTGCCCCTCCCAGTCACTTGGGCCTGGAAGGCTGGGCGGACCGTAGCGCTGGGAGTCCTTAAAGGCAGGAGCTGGCTGGTGGGTTGGGCCCTGACCGGCCCCAGCCAGTTCCCGCTGGGTCAGCACCTCCTTCCTCCTTGAGGGCTTAGCTCCAAGTGAACTCCCAGCTGGGGCTTTTATACCGCCCCTTCCTGGCCTGGCCCCGCCCCTCTGCTTCCGGGGCGGGAGCCTTGCAGTTCCTGGGGTTGGCCAGAGGGGGCGTTTGGTGCAGTCTAGCTCAGGTTCTGAGGCAGGCCACAGTGCCTGCCTACAATGCCCATCATCATGGTGACTGAGTTCCAATATGATTACATAAGCAATATTGGGTTTATAAGAAATATACCTTCCATACCACCTTTATTTTAAGTTGGTAGTGTTTGCAAGGGAATTATTAATGTTTATTTTGTTTTAAGAATGTTAGGTATATTGACAGAAGTATATCAAGGTCACCAAGGCAGACCTCTGAGTGACTGTTCCACTCTGCTGAAACAATTCTGTATTTTAATGTGCAGCCTAGAAGATCTGCTGTCAACCACATTTCTAGAGTATTAGTTCCTAGACTGTCATTCCTGGACAGTTGGGTCCACTAAGCACATGCTGGTTGTCTGTGGAGAGCAGTGGTCATGTGATACTAATTCTGTTTCCAGCAGCTATATCACTTTAAACACAGCAAAAATACATATTTTTCTTAATATTGCTCGTCCAAATAAACTATCACTTTACATGCCACATAGATGTTATAAGTGTTAAGGGAGCTGCTGTATGTGACTTTGAATTAGAAGCAAGAGTCTATAATACAATCTCTCTTTTAAGCTGATGCCTACACTATATTATGTTTAATCACACTTGTTCTAAAAGAAAGGAGTTCCTAAGCCTTGTAAACCAGTAATTTTTGCTTATCTGTCATATTTACATTAATGTGTTTATTACTGTAATGGACATGTTTTGTATAATGGACCACTGTAGTCTATGCAACGTGCAACTAAACATAATACTCTAAAATTTTTCAACATGCTTAATTTCTTCCACCGTTCTTCTCTCATTTTGTTTTCTTTACCATTTCAATAATAAAGAAGTCTCAATATTTTTCCCTTGATATTAGAGATGGCATGAAGCAGGATAGGGTTCTTTTTGTAGAAGTATAGTCACTGTTTCTGCTTTGCTGAGTAAAAACAGTGAAAGGCTTTGCATCTAATTAGAATAGAATAATTAAAGAAGGTTATTGTACTACCATGAAGCAGAGATACACTGTACATATATAGTAGTACAAATCAAGCAGGAGTGTGGGTTCAAATGTATAAATTAATTTCAGACAGACAAGAATGAGCAAAAACTATTTTTTGGACCTAAGAATGCTGGTAAACAACAGATCAGAATGAGATACAATCAAGTGATGAGATGACTGGATTTGTGGATGCAGGAAGAGCCGTTGACATGTTATACCTCGACTTTAGCAAGGCTTTTGATATGTTTTCCCACAGCATTCTTGTTGGAAGTTAAGAAGCTATGGGTTGGAAGTGTGGATAGTAAGGTGGATAGAAAACTGGCTAGATTGATGGTTTCAGCATGTAGGAATCAATATCTAATTAGCAACCAGTAACGAGTGGTGTGGCCTAGGGGTCAGCCCTGAGGCCAGTTCTGTTCAACATTTTCCTACGATGATGGGATAGATTGCACACTCAGTAAGTTTGTGGATGACACCAAGCTAGGGGGAACAGTAGCCATGCTGGAGGGCAGGGACAGCATTCAGGGAGACCTAGACAAACTGGAGCAGTGGGCCAAAAGAAATCTCATGAGGTTCAGCAAGGAACAGGGCAAAATCCTGCACTTGGGATGGAAAAACCTCATGCGCTGTTACAGGCTGGGGAGTGATCAGCTAAGTAGCAGCACTGTAGAAAAGGACCTGGGGGTCAAGGTGGATGGGAAGCTGGATCTGAGTCAACAATGTGCTCTTGCTGCTGAAAAGGCCAGTGGCATACTGGTCTGCCTCAGTAGAAGTGTTGCCAGCAGATCGAGGGATGTGATTGTTCCCCTCTATTTGGCACTGGTGAGGCCACATCTGGAATACTATGTCCAGTTTTGGGCTCCCCACTACAAAAAGGATGTGGACAAATTAGGCTTATTTAGCCTTCAGAAGAGAAGACTGAGGGGGGATTTGATAGCAACCTTCAACTACTTGAAGGGATGCTCCAAGGAGGATGGAGCTCAGCTGTTCTCAGTAGTAACAGAGGACAGAAGAAGGAACAGTGGTTTCAAGTTGTAGCTGAGAAGGTCGAGGCTGGATATTAGGAAGAACTTTCTTACTAGGAGGGTGGTGAGGCATTGGAATGGGCTAGCTAGGGAAGTGGTGGAATCTCCATCTTTGGAGAGGTTTTAGGCTCGGTTAGACAAAACCCTGGCTGGGATGATTTAGTGAGAGTGAACCTGCTTTTTTTGGCAGGGGGTTGGACTAGATGACCTTATGAGGTCTCTTCTAACCTTACGATTCTAAGTGCAGATGTGAGAAGTGGGATAACCCACATTTAGTAGGCTTGGGGCTAGGAGGTACCAGGGTGCATAATAAAAGCAGAGGTGCTTCAAACAGGCGGTGGAACTGAATGATGCTGAAGGTGCAGTAACTGAGCAGTTGGTGAATTCCCTATAACTAAAACTGCCAATAAATCAGCACAGATTTCCTTAGGCAATGCTTTTCAGTTCTGTCAAGGCTTTTCTATATAAATTCTGGCCTTGCAAAATATGCTAAACATGAGTTCCCATTGCAAAGCTGTTCTAAGAAGGGTCAGTATTATCTTTGGATTCCAAGAGCACACTGAGCAGAACTAGGATGATATTATCTCTGTCTGTTAGCATTGGTGAGACCCCTACTGGTACACTGTGGCCGATTGTACAGTCCACAGTACGAAGAATGTTGAAAAATTGAAAAGGGGTTCAGAGAAGACATACAAGAAAGATCTGAGTAAGAAACTCTCACTTCAGCTTAATTAAGGGAATGTTTAACTTAAGAGAGATTTGATTACTGCCTAAAAGCATCTATACAGGGAGAAGATGTCTCATGCTTCAGATTTACTTCATTTAGCAAATGTGTAACATGACCAGTGGTGGCAAGCTTGACAGAATTCTATTGGTCTTATTTCCAATTTGAATTTTAGCAGTATATCAGTTAATCATTGGTGCAGATTGCCACCCTGGTTATGGTAAATTCTCTGTCATCTGAAGTCTTTCAATCAAGATAAAATGTCTTTCTAAAATATGTGCTTTACTTCAACATCCAGTTATTGGTCTCAACACAGGAATCACTGGGTGAAATTCTATGGCCTGTGGAATACCTATGGCCAGAGTAGATGATCTCGAAGACCTTACTGACCTTAACATCTATTAGTTTGCAGGGGCATCACTGGTGCCTGGCACACAGGGTATGTGCCCTGAGTGTTGGGCCACCAGCCTGGCCCCGGATCCATGGCTGGGAACAGGGCCGGGAGCAGCAGTGCTGCCATTTCCGGCCGGGGACCTTGGGCCTGGCCGCCCATGGCAGCACTGCCACTTCCGGCCCCGTTCGTAGTCGCGGATCTGGGACCGCCCCCTGTGGTGACAGGAACTTAAGGCAGGATCAGGCCTGGGCCCTGAAACGGGGTGGGGGGCACCATTGGCAGGGGGTGGGGGCCGTGCCTGTGCCCTGGGACTTGCCCCAGAGCTCCTGTTAGTCTGTACAAGAATATAGGAGACCAAAGCCCACAGGTAAGTAACAATGTGGGTGATCTGGGGGAAGGGATGGAACTTGGGGGCGGGGGGCTGGGACTGTATCAACAGCAATAAAAGAGAAGGTAGTTGGAACATGGGGAGGGGAATCAAATAAATGTCTTAAGTGCTCTACTGAAGCCCCAATATGTGAGGAGAGTGCGGGAGGAGAACTCGAAGAAAAAATGCAAGGAGGTTTATGTAATAGAATTGGAAATCAACATGACAAAGTAGGGCAATTGGCCAGGTATCTTAGGTGCCTATACACTAATGTGAGGAGCCTGAGAAATAAGCAAGAATTGGTAATACTAGCGCAGACAAGGAACTATGATATTATAGGAATAACAGAGACATGGTGGGATAGTCTGCACGACTGGAGCTCTGCCACGGATGGGTATAAACTGTTCAGGAAGGACAGGCAGGGAAGAAGAGGGGGAGGAGTAGCGTTATATGTAAAAGAGCTGTATGACTGCTCAGAGCTCCATTATGGAAGTGGAAGTGTGCCTGTAGAAAGTCTGTGGGTTACATTGAGAGGGGAAAGCAACAAGGGGGATGTTGTGGTGGGTGTCTGCTATAGACCACCAGACCAGAAGCAGGAGGTGGATGAGGTGTTCTATGGACAACTAGCGGAAGCTTCTAGATCACAGGCCCTGGTGCTCATGGGGGACTTCAATTTCCCTGACATCTGCTGGGAGGCCAATACAGCAGTGCATGGGCAATCCAGGAAATTTTTAGAGAGTGTTGGGGACAACTTTCTAGTACAAATGCTAGAGGAACCAACTAGGGACCTTGCACCGCTCAACCTGCTGCTCAGAAACAGGGAAGAATTGATCAGGGACATAGAGGTAAATGGCAAGCTAGGCAGTAGTGACCATGACATGGTTGAGTTCGGGATCCTGATTAAAGGAAGGAAGGAAAGAAGCAAAACAAAAGCCCTGGACTTCAAAAAGGCAGATTTTGGCTCCCTCAGGGAACTCATGGATAGGATCCCTTGGGAAGCTAATCTGAAGGGGAAAGGAGTCCAAGAGAGTTGGTTATATTTTAAGGAAACCCTGCTAAGGGCACAGGAAGTTGCCATTCCAATTAGGAGAAAGAACAAACATGTGAGGCAGCCAGAATGGCTTAGCAGAGAACTCTGCTCTGAGCTTAAACATAAAAAGGAAGCTTACAGGAAGTGGAAGCTTGGTCAGATGACCAAGATGGCATATAAAGATATTGCTAGGGACTGCAGGGATAAAATCAGAAAGGCCAAAGGACAAATGGAGTTGTGGCTGGCGAGGGATGTAAAGGATTACAAGAAGGGGTTCTACACGTATGTTAATAACAAGAAGAGGATCAGGGATGGTGTAGGCCCCTTGCTGAATAGGGCAGGCATCCTTGTGACAGAGAATGAGGAAAAAGCTGAAGTGCTCAGTGCATTTTTTGCTTCAGTTTTCACAAGCAGGGTCAGCTCCAAGCCCACTACCATGGGTGTGGCAGATGGGAGAGAAGAAGAGAGGCCCTTGGTGATGGAAGGTCAGGTTAGGGACTGCTTAAAGAAGCTGGATGTGCACAAGTCCATGGGGCCGGACGAACTGCATCCAAGAGTGCTAAAGGAATTGGCTGATGAGATAGCAGCACCACTGGCTGTTATCTTTCAAAACTCATGGAGAACGGGGGAGGTGCCAGAGGATTGGAAAAAAGCAAATGTAGTGCCTATTTTCAAGAAAGGGAAAAAGGAGGATCCGGGGAATTATAGACCAGTCAGCCTCACCTCAATCCCTGGAAAAATTGTGGAGCAGATTCTCAAAGAATCCATCGTTAAACGCTTAGAAGAAAATAAAGTGATCAAGAACAGTCAGCATGGATTTATCAAGGGTAAATGATGCCTGACCAATCTCATCTCCTTCTATGATCAGATGACTGGTTTTTTGGATGCAGGAAGAACCGTTGATGTCATATACCTTGATTTCTGCAAGGCTTTTGATACAGTTTCCCACAGCATTCTCATTGGCAAATTAAGGAAGTATGGGTTGGATAGGTGGACTATAGGGTGGATAGAAAACTGGCTAGATCAACGGTTTCAGCGTGTAGGGATCAATGGTTCCATGTCTAGCTGGCAGCCAGTCACGAGTGGGGTGCCCCAGGGGTCGGTCCTGGGGCCGGTTCTGTTCAACATTTTCATCAGTGATCTGGATGATGGAATAGACTGCACTCTCAGTAAGTTTGCAGATGACACCAAGCTGGGGGGACCAGTAGACACGTTGGAGGGCAAGGACAGGATTCAGGGAGACCTAGATAAATTGGAACAGTGGGCCAATAGAAATCTTATGAGCTTCAATAAGGACAAGTGTAAAATCCTGCACGTGGGATGAAAAAACCCCATGCACTGCTACAGGCTGGGAAACATTCAGCTAAGTAGCAGCAGTGTAGAAAAGGACCTGGGGGTCATGGTGGATGGGAAGCTGGAGATGAGTCAGCAGTGTGCTCTTGCTGCCAAAAAGGCCAATGGCATACTGGGCTGCATCAAAAGAAGTATTACCAGCAGGTCGAGGGATGTGATCATTCCCCTCTATTCTGCACTGGTAAGGCCACATCTAGAATATTGTGTTCAGTTTTGGGCTCCCCACTACAAAAAGGACAGGGATATGCTAGAGAGAGTTCAGAGGAGGGCAACCAAAATGATTAAAAGGCTGGAGCACAAGCCCTATGAGGAAAGACTGAAAGCATTAGGCTTATTTAGTCTGCAGAAGAGAAGATTGAGGGGGGATTTGATAGCAACCTTCAACTACTTGAAGGGATGCTCTAAGGAAGATGGAGCTCGACTGTTCTCGGTAATAACAGAGGACAGAATGAGGAGCAATAGTCTCAAGCTGCGGTTAGGGAGGTCGAGGCTGGATATTAGAAAAAACTTTTTTACTAGGCGAGTGGTGAAGCATTGGAATGAGCTGCCAAGGGAGGTGGTGGAATCTCCATCTTTAGAGGTGTTTAAGGCCTGGCTGGAGAAAACCCTGACTGGGATGGTTTAAGTGGGAGTGGTCCTGCCTCTGGCAGGGGGTTGGACTAGATGACCTATGAGGTCCCTTCCAACCCTATGATTCTATGATTCTATGATATCTTAAAATGGCAGAGAGAACCTCCGTCACTTCTTTCCATGCTGTTCTTAATCTGCTTAACCTATTGAAGTCAGTGGAAAGTTTCCCAATAACTTCAATGGCTTTACAATTGGGCAGAATTGTCCCCCTCTCTCCTGCTCATGCTGCGTTGCTGCCCCCACCAAGGACTCATGCAAGCGACCCATATTCCTGCAAGACCACCTGTTTATATAGAATTAGCTTTCATAATGTGTTTGAACTGAAAATCCATAGGTAAGTGATTATGAACCCTTTATGAATCCTCTTTAACATTTTCCAAAGTGATAGCCATGTTAGTCTAGTTTGGCAAAACAAACAAGGAGTCCTTGTCTGTTTAACATTTGTAATCCAATAAATCTGATACTCCACTTGTAGTTTTAATTTATTACCTGAATCATGAAACTGAGGTTCTGGAGGAAGGAAAGCAAATCCACATACCAAACAGGACAGGGTAGATAAGGTTTTATTGGCAGAGTACCAGCAGTTTGCATCATAATCTCTAACGGCTCATGCCCTGCCTTTTAATTCTACCAACAGTGCTGGGTTTCCAAGGTTACAGCTGTTTAAAGGCCTTGAGGGATAATTTCTTACCCTTCATACTTCATCAGTTTTTATTTATTTATTTAGTGCCCCCAGTTTTGGAACCACTGTAACGTTATTGCATCTTCAACTGGCGCAACCATGACAGATTAATACTTGTCATTTGGTTTGATTCCATGATGAGGCTCAATTCTTCCTTTATACAGTGATTCTTGACAAATTCCTTCTGTTGTTCTAGGGCTTAGTACAGTGTCTTGATAGCTAGTGCTCCTAGTGAAGTATCAGTAGGCACTGTTATAGAAATATATATTTCTCTTTTATAAGTGCAACTTAAATTCATGAAGCCAAAGACCTTCTTTCTACACTTGTATAAAAGGAGGTGCAGAGAAGTCATCTTTATCCTTCATGAGAATATTATATTCAGCTGTTTCTGCTGGCTTCAAGGGGACTGGAATTTTTATTTGTCCCAAGTGCTGTACGTTTGCAGTTTTTGTAAGTGTATCAATCAGATAATGAAAGCCAAGGTTTTGTGCATTTTTTACTGGCTTTTTACCATAGACTGCTATGCCACTTCAAGAGCATAGTTAAATAGTATATCTTTGTTTGTACAGCATCATTCTATATGGGATGGTTCCATGTCCTATAAAATACTTGGTGAGATAATATGAGTCTTAACAAAGTGTGTCTGGATGCCAAAGAGGGCTTGAAGAGATGCCTACTGAGATGCAATTACCTGCAGCAGGGGTTCCCAAACTTTTCAAGGCTAGGGGACATCTTACCAAAGGAAAACAAATCTTTGCGGACCCGTGCGTGGCAGCGCTGGCATGGGCAGAATGTGGCCTGCGTAGGTTCAGAATGTGGCCTGTGCTGCTTTCATTCTGGGGAGTGGGGTCCCCAGGCAGAGGGAGGGAGCCATTGCCATGGCAGCCCTCGCTCCCTGGCAGGCGGATGGGGCTGCAGCAGCGAGGCCGCAGCGGCAGTGCTGCAGCCATGGCTCTCCCTCCTCAGTTCACCACCCCTTCCCCTGCTGCTGGAGCTGCAGGCACCTGGCCGCCCCCCAGGCTAACTCTCCCTGAGCATGCTCAGGGTGGGAGTTTTAAAAACTCCCAGATTGGGGGAAGCTCCCTCCTGGCCAGAAGCCTGTATCTCCCTGGCAACCAGATACCCCGGTGTTGTCCGGCCCCAGCTCCCAGCTCATCTACAGAGCCCCTGGAGCCATTCTGTGGACCCCAGATTGGGAACTACTGGCCTACAGTCAATCTCACATGTGTGTTTTTTGTTTCAAAGAAATGTTAACATCTTGCTCACAAACAAATGTCTTGGAAATAAACTTCAATATCTTTATCATATTTGTGTTCCTTTATTTGTCATCACTACTGTAGAACCCACACCAAAAAAAAAGAAGAAAGCAGAATGCGTCATTTGTTACGTAAATAACAAAACCAATGACAAAGTAAACAGAAAATTTCCAGAGGGGTAGCTGTGTTTAGTCAGTGTATCGCACAAACAATAAGAGTCCTGTGGCACCTTAAAGACTAACAGATTTCTTTGGGCACAAGCTTTCGTGAGCTCCAAACCCCTTCCTCAGGTGTATCTTGTTGTTTTTAAAGTAAAGAGAGGTTGATAAATTGATCATTAAAGTAACATAGCATATCACATATCTTAAAGTACTGTTTTAAATAGAATACAGCTCCCTCCTACAATCTGGCAATTCTGATATTTATTACAAACCAAAATGTCCTGTTCAAAACAGTAATGAAGAACAACTTAAGAATTTGAGACAAATTCATTAACCATAATGCGTTAATACTCTGGGAAAATCTCTCTATTAATAAGAATATCAGTTTATGAGTCAGTGTTGCTTACACTGATTTTACTTCCTGTCTTTGTGGATGGATGTATTGCACAATTAACGTTCCTCTGCCTTTCAGCATGAAGAGACGGTTAGTGGAAGATAGAACTCAGGGTCAGCATCACAGTTATTCTAATGCTGAAATTTAAAAACTTGTTAGGGAATGCATACCTTCAGGTTTGGAGTTGGAATAGTTTGTCATTCAAAATGGAAATGATAGAGGATGGAAAATATATGTGAGAAATATTTTTTCTGTTCTTATGCACTGTGCTGCAGAGGTATTGAATTAACAAACAAGGGTTCTGCCATAGTTAATGCTTTTCTGTAAAACAGCTTCATGTAAGAAACCTACTGACCCAGAAATGAGAGAAATAAAATCAGTTACTGAGTCAGTGGTGTCAAGTCTGATGAACCAACAAGAGATGTTGACACTGAGAGTATATTATATTTGCAGGTTCACCCTTAATGATAGAACCAATGGGGGGGGGCAACATTGGTAACCATATCACATCTTTGATGCTTTCATCATATGTGGAAAACATATCTCCATAAAAAAATTCTCTCTCTTTATCTGGTAGTGAATCTGTCAGCAATAAAAAAAAAAAAGTCTAATTTTAAAAAGAAAGGGGATTGAATACTTTCTGTTATCACCTTAATTATTCAGTGAAAATAAAAAACAGCTTCCATCAAAACCTACTTTCCTCCCCATTAACCCCTGCATTTGCCTAAGGTTTTTTGTTGGTTGGTTGGTTGGTTGGGGTTGTCTTTCATTTGCTAGGGAGGTTGTGAATACCCACCAGTTTGTGAAAATACAGAATTCAGCATACGTGCAATGTCACTGGGTGGCAATATGAGATAATACTTAGATCTGATTCACAGATATTTTTAATATATCCATTACATTAACATGCAGATTGACAATAATGCATAGTTTCACACATTTTTATAGGGCAGCATGTCCAATACAGGCAGAGAAAGGAGTAGTGAGAGGGGAAACTGAAGGACTGGGCATCCTTTAAACTACTAATTTTGATAATGACATTAACGTTTTTGTAAGCAATAGCCGTGAGCTAGCAAATATGTTAAAAACAGAAAGTTGAGAGAGGAAAGAAATACTTTTAAATTAACCAATTCCATAACCAGGAATATAAGTGTGCATTCTGTAAAAAGGTAAACACATGGTATTCTGCATATAAATTCCCTGTCCTCCTGTCAATAATGTTAATGGTTTTTTTGGCCCTGGGTATATGCAGTGAGGCATAGCATGCTAACATTAAGCTTTTATAAATACAGTTATGTCTTCTATCACCACTTTTTTTTCTTGCACATAGTATACTCTTATTGATAGCCTTTGAGAGAGGTTGTCTGGGTCCCCTGACCTTGGGATTACCTTATTTATTCTTTTTCATTACCATATATCTGTTACATTCTTTCAGTGGTAAAAATCTGAGAAAGTCAGCCAACAGGCCAAAAACTCCTCTCACTCAACTCTGTCTAAATAATCTGTTTTTTTACATGTGAAATTATAATCCATCAGCATGCAGTTCCCGGGGGTGAGTAGCTAATAATAATGAGGATTTGTTGACTTTGTAGTTATTTCATGTTTAAGTTGCAGAGACCCAAGAATGTGGAGGAATGAGACATTGTCATTTTTTTCAGCATAAAACAATACAGTTCTTTTGAAACCATCTGTAGCTCTGTCTATATGTATTCTTTGATTTTTTTTTTTTTTTTAAATGAAGAATCAGATTTTCTCTGAACATTCATGTTGGCACAAAAGAGTATGGAGGGAAATTCATTAGCCATGTGAGTAACTGAACACATCAAAAGAAATAATTTGTAATGTACATTGGAATTATTATAGAAATATGGTAGCTTTATATAGTGATTAAAAGAGAGAGCTATCAGTATGCAAATGTCTCTGTGCTAATAAACCAAATCATACCTCTTCTAATAGGCGACATTAAACAGTATGTTAAAATATTATACTCCTACCCAGGTTCAATAGATTGCTTTGAAGTGCAATGTATTATGTGAAAGAAGATTGTGGTTGGAGAAGAAAGAAAGATTATATATCTAGGAATATTGTGTTTAAAATTGGATACATTGGTCAATTTTATCTGAAAGGAAAAAATAAACTTATTATTAAAATAAACTATTTTAATAGATGAGAAAGTAACATTGTCCATGTATTGGTCCAAAAGATAACATTATATTCAAAGGGGTGATGTATTCATGTCTATATCTGAACAATATAAACCTGAAAAGTTGAAGTGGGATCAAAAGCAGGACAATCAGTCAAAGATGTGTAGCAGGAGGGTGCTAATTCTCAAAAAGCTGCAGAGATGATGGGGGTGGTCATTTGTGGGTATTATATAATGAGCAGTCACTTTCAGAGCATCCCATTGTATATACACCAGCATGCCCACTGATGGGCCAGCATAGAGTGACAGGGATTTCTTTGCCTCAGTTTCCTGTTATGGGTTATCAGTAAGTTTAATGAGACTGGTAGACAGTGAAAGGTGCTCCTTCAGGAGTCTAATTATTAGACGACCTTCATATTAGCTTCGCTCCATCTTGTCTATCTGTATTCCTTGTGCTTTCTTACCTTTCTCCAACAGATGGTGCAATGCTGATAGGTTAGGTTTTAGATAAGTGGTGTTCATAGGTTTTGATTTGATCTACTTTAGTCTTGATTGAAAAATAATATTAAAAACACGGATTTTTTTTTTACCATGGAGAGAACAAGTACAGAAATAATTCAGGGTGGGCAGACATCTTGCATGAGGCATTTTAAGCATCATGAGTGAATTTGTTTGCAAAAAGTCATCTGGCCAATGTAGCATGTACAGTGGCCAGCTGACGTTTTGCAAACAAATGCATTCTTAGTGATTAAAATGCCTGGTACAGGAAGTCTGACCACTCTGAATTACTTTTCAGGGGTTAAAGTATGGTGGAACACACAGGAATGGTGTTCCAGGGCCCACAAATTTGCTGGGCCAGCATTCTGCCCCCCCCCCCCCAAATGTGGGTGAAATGTGCGTTCCTCCCTGTCCTGGCTCAGGAGCTGTGGTCAGGCAGGGGAGGGGAGTTTTCAAATCTCCCACCTTGAGCATGCCTAGCCAGGGAGCAGCTCTGGCCAAGTAAGGGGGGCGCCCAGTGGGTCAAGTGTGTGTTGGTGGGTCTGGACTGGGGAGTCAGAGGGTGATCAGGGAAGTGGGTTGGGGTGCTGGCGGGCAGTCCATGTGGCCGCTCCTTCTTGTGGTGAACCCAGCCCCACTTCCTGCCAAGGTAACTCTTTTTAAAAAAAATAAACACCTCCTCCTCCCCTGCTCCCTGCCTGGCCTGGCTCTCCTGCCAGTTCCATCACGTGGGTAGAGCCCTGGACAAGCTTTGCCACATCCAAACAGGCTGAGGAGGAAGAAAAGATCAAGTCATGGCCGGGCCCCCACTCTTCATCGCCGCCCTTCATAGGGGAGGTGAGAGGCAAAAGCCCCCAGGACACTATGTGCTCACCCCTAGAGTGGATGTGGAAGGGCCCTACCAGCTGAAAAAGCTGGGGCTCGCAGGTGAACAAGGATCTCCCTCATACCCCTCCCCAGCTCTGGCTAAGCATTTCTTATCTTTCGTTGAACAAGGAGAGGGTGCCCTGCCGTGCTTCTCTACTTGTTTTCCCATTTTAGTGCATTGGTTTTAAGGTCATCTGTTCTAAAACTCTTGCTTTAAATATATATAATCAAAGGCCAAACAGACAAGCAAGCAAATCATTACCCTCTGTGGTCTAACTGGGGGAGAGGGGACAGTTAATGTTAAACTGTCTTCCCCACTTGAGTTTATCTGTCTCCTTTCACCAATCAGGACCCCTTGACCCAGGGCCATCTTCTGGAGTCAGGCCTTCTGCCATCACCTGAAGATGAGTTCCTTCCTTGGACTCAGGGCCCCTGCAGAAGGCAAACTGCTGCAGCTCTCCTCTGGAGTGGTGTGTAGTTCCCCAATGACCTGGACCTCTTGTTACTGTCTGGTAAGGTCTTTTTATTGGAACCAGGCCTTCCTAGGACTTTGCCACCTTATAACCTTTTTGGAACCTGCTCCAGCAACATCTTTACAAGGTCCAATTTTCCGATGAGCTCTTTAATCAGTTCCCTAAGAAGTCCTTCTTCTCTGAAGCTTCCTTTCTATACTCCATGGCTTTCCAGTCGAGTCCTCAGAGTCATGACACTTTATGCAGTTCAGGTGTTCTCTAACTGCCACCCACCTAGGTAATTAACTACTCACAACTGAATCTGAGTTTACAAATTCTTGTAGCTGAGCCGCCTGACTCCCCTGATAGAACCATCCCCCACAACAGGGGGATGGCAAAATCCTAAAACAGCGTGAGTGGTAGGACCAGGGAATATCAGATCAGAGCCACCAAGAATGATTTGGGTGGACCAAACCACAGGATCATTGAGGATTTGTCTACACTGCTGGCTCTGCATGGATGAATGCAGTGGGATCAGTTGAGTGGGCAGTTGATCCTGGAAGTGCTCTCAAATTGATGCCATAAATCCACCACTTTAAAAAGAATAAGGTTGCATCAGCTGAAGGGCATAGTAGTATGGCAACATAAGTAAACTGATGGGAGATATGCAAGCTACATAATATAGCTTACGTATTTCCCATCGACTGTGAGTGGTAGGGTACAGCAGGGCTGCGAAAAGTCAATATTTTGTGAAACTAAAAATTTAAATCTATGCACTGCTGTGTGTATAGAAACACTACTTGCAAGTCTTCTGGATAAACTGATACTGTGAGACAGAAATTGTGCAGTCCACTGAATTTTGAGCATTTTTGTCCTAAGAATGTCACAGAATTATTTGTTTTTAGTGTCATATCCTGAAACATCCTGAAAAGTTAGAAAACACTGTATTGATGACAAGTGAATGTCTATGTGAAATACAGTGAGTAGTGACAGCAAAACTGTGCTTAACTCAGTGGAATTGTTTTGTGACCTGTCTTGATATTTTACACTTGCTATCTAATCAGGTGGTAATCTAGATTATGATTAAAGTATTTCTATACATTCATGATTTTCCAGTGTGTCCACTTAATCCTTTCTATGTGGCATGCTTAGACATATATGTTATGTAGTTGCTCATTATTTCTTAAAAAACAAGCCCATGGAGTAGCATGGTATATAAGGTGTGTAAGGTCAGTGTACAATATTTGCTTCTTTAGATGATGTAGCTCAGACTGTACTTCAGTAAATATGTAGGCCAAAGGGCTAAAAACGGTCCAGCTGTGATGTTTTGAAAACTGTCTTTTACATCAAACAGGATTCTGTGGTGACATGTTTTATAGTATCATTACTGAGAGATAATGCAGGGTCGTTATCCCATTGAACCACAAGTTCCCACTACTAGGAACCTGTTTCCTGCAGTAATGACGACTCATTATAACGACACCAGCATTGGGTGTTGCCACTTAATCTTACATTATAAATGACTATCTTCACTGAAATGTCTATTTCAGATTTTGAGTTTTCTCTTGGAAAAAAATAACAGATCAGAGAACATTATTCATGAACTGTAACTATAAAATAGGTGTGCCCTAGCATGCTGGATATATCAAAAATTAAAAGCGGATATTAATAATAATTTTACATACTTAACATAGTTGTCTGTGGTCCACACATTCCATGCCACTACAAAAAAGCTGCTGTCCCAGGTTGTTAGGGCACATTGACGGTTAGGGCTGAATGACCAGTGCAGTGTGAAGAAATGTTTTCTTTGTACATAATCATTAAACTCACTCAGATAAAAAATAATCCATTAACAATGAATTGATCCATTACTAGATGAAAATGATAGAATTGTCAATAATAATACAGAAAAGACAGTTGTGTTCAATAAATAATTCTGTTTTTGGGGGGAGGGTGCGGGAACCAATGATCTACTCCTGTCATATGATCCGGATAATGCTCTTTCTTTTCCGGTAGAAACTTGGGAGAATGTTAAACAGCAGCTACTGAAGCCAAGCATTTTTAAATCAGCAGGTCTAGGTAATTTGATCCTAGAGTTTTTGAAAGAGCTGGCAGAGGAGCTCATTGCATCGTTAATGTTTATTCTCAATAAGTCCTGGACCACTGCAAGTCCCAGAGGCCTCAGAAACAGCTAAACTGATGCCAATATTTTAAAAGAGAACCTCTATTAATAAAGAATTTAAAGGAAGGTCATATAATTAATAAAATAGTCAACATGGTTTTATGGAAAATAGATCATGCCAAACTAAAATTGGTACCATTTACAATGAGATTATAACTTCAGTTTGATATAGTAGGGTTGATGTAATATATTAGTCAGCTGCATGGCACTTGACTTGGTGCCACAGGACATTTTGAGTTAAAAGCCAGAACAATATAACATGAACATGTCATACGTTGAATGGTTTAAAAGATGGCTAACTGCTAAGTCTCAAAAGATAATTGTAGACTGGGAATCATCACTGAAAGGGTGCATTGCAGTCCTTGGCCCTACGCTATTTAACATTTTATTCATGACTGGAAACTCCCCTGCCACAAAATCATCACTGATACAGTTTACAGATGGCACAAAAATGGAGGGAGTGAAAATCAATGAGGAGGACAGGTCACTAATATAGCATGACCTGGATTGCTTGGTAAGCTGAGTGCAAGCAAATAATATGTGTTTTAACATAGCTAAATGTTAGCGTATACTTCTGGGAACAAAAAATGTACGCCATATTTACAGGATGGGGGACTCTATCCTGGGAAGCAGTGACTCTGAAAAAGATTTGATGTTGAGGGTGGCAATCAGCTGAACATAACTTCAAGTGTGACCCTGTGTCCAGAGGAACTAATTCAATCCTTGGATATATAGACGGGGCAACTCAAACGAGAGGTTATTTTACTTCTGTATTTGGCATTGCTGCTGCTGCTGCTTCTGAGATACTGTATCCAGTCCTGGAGTCCACAGCTGAAGGAGGACATTGATAAATTGGACAAAGTTCCAAGAAGATCCATGAGAATAATTAAAGGATTAGGAAGATTGCCGTATAGTGGTAGATTCGAAGAGCTCAATCTATTTAGTATAACAAAGAGAAGGTTAAGGGATGACTTGATCTGAGTTTAGAAGTATTTAAATGTAGAATAAATATTCAATAAAAAACTCTTCAGTCTACCAGAGAAAGGTATAACACAGTCCAGTGATTAGAAGCTGAAGCTAGACAGATTTAGCCTGGAAATAAGATGTAATTTTTTTTAACAGTGTGAATAATTAACCAGTGGAACAATTTACAAGAGGTCAGGGTGGATTCTCCATCACTGGCAATTTTTAAATCAATTGGATTCTTTTCCCCTAAATGATATGTTCTAAGAATTATGTTGGGGAAGTTTTGTAGCCTATGCCATACTGGAGATTAGACTGAATGATCACATTGATGTCTTGTGGTTTTGGAAGCTACGAACGAGGAATGAAATGTCCATCATGGAAGAAAAGGTCATCTTCTTTGGTTTTGTTTTGTGGGCAGATGGAAGAGTTCTGTGTATGTTGTTGTTTACCACTTTATGTTCTTCCCTCTCTGTTTTGGTAGTTGTATTTGTTTCTTTAAAGGCACTCATGCTTATTAGCTCAGTTATCTTTTCTTACTTTGCTGGTGGTGACAGGCTGTCATACCATTGTAGACTTTCCCATTACAGAGCCCTGCCAGTGACAAACATTGACTTGCAACTAGGCAACAATCCAAAAATCACAATTGCAGAAGTCTGAAATCTAGCTTCTGAAGCTTTCCTCTAAGGACTGCCCTAAAATCCTCTCTCTTACCTACCCTCCCCACTTTCTGTCTCTTCTACTCATGGCCACAACCACAACTGCATTTCCCAGCCTGACTGGATTGTAATCTCTTAGCTGCAGCAGAATCACATGCACAGCCCTTTTATTTTATTAAACCACTAGAATGTGGCAAGCTGTTTAAGGCCTGTCAGAAACAGTAGATGAGACCAGCCATTAACTAGTGTTAATTTCACCTTCCTTTTCCTCCTTGCCAGTTGTGTTTAATATATTTTTCTCCACGAAGTTTGGATTCCTATGAATATCGCCTTTCTTGATGTATTAGCCTTAGGCCTATATAGCACTTAAAACAGACTGGAAAAGGGCAGTGATTGTGCACTTAAGCACTCCCAGAAAGGGCTATGAATAGGACTTCCACATTCTCCAATGGTGCATAATTATTCTGTGTATATTAATATAGTATCATAGCATTCTTCAGTTAAGAAGTTTTATTACATTGTACATTTTCTGAAGAAAACAGCATTGAGTAATTGACCTTAGTATCATTGTTCCTATACTGAAAGTTATGGAAGGTGGTCATGTCATAGAAGAAAATTGTATCAGTTGATGGGCAGAACCCAAAAGAACTGAACGTCACCCATCAAGAGAGCTAATTTTATTGTGGAAAGAGGGAGCAAGAAGAGTGGTCAACCAATGCAAATACAGGAAGAAAAAGCAAATGCATGCTACTTAATGACCTAACCAAGCTGTATCTTGTGACTCCTGCAAATCAAGAATTGAGAGTAGATCTCAGGCTGTTCAACCTTCATGCTTGCCAGTGTGTGATGTGACCTTTCAATGTACATGATAAGTGACCAAATGCAGAACTCCTGTATTGTGGTGTTTAGTGTACCACAGTTCACCGTTTTAATGTTTTTAATTAAGAATTGATGGATTCTAGTATTTTAAAAGTTTTTAAATATGTTTTGTGTTTAACCTAATTTTGATCAACTATTGACAGATTTTAGTGGTTTTTCAAAGCTTTCTTTAAGAATTTGCTTTGGTTCTATCCCCTTGAGGGGAACATTTGAATGAATATTTTAAGGAAAAAACCAGACCTGTAATATACTGTATATACTCATGGATAAGCTGATCTGTGCCTAAGCCGACCGCCCTTTTTGAGCCCCCAAATAGTTAAAAAAAAGAGTGACCTGAATATAAGCTGAGATCCACCCATGGCCTCGGCCGCTAACATGCCCCCCTGTGCTGTTGGCTTGCCCCAGAGTCCCCGACACTTTCCCTACCCCCCAAACCACTGCCGCTGCTTTTCTCACTTTTCCCTTGCTGCTGCTTTTCCCCGACACCTCTGCCTCCTCTTTTCCCCAACGCTCCTGCCGCCCCTGCTGCCACATTCTCCCAACACCCCTGCTGCCACTTTCCCTGGCCTCCCAAACACCCCCAACCCCTGGGCCCTAACACTAGTTCCCCAAGCTGACACTCACCCCCCCCGGTCCCTTGCCTGGCTGCTCCAGATGCCGGGGTCCCCTCCTTCTCTAACTGCAGCCTGGGGACTGACTCCCCAACATGGCTGCTCTGGCCATGGTGCATGCTAAGGATTGGAGACTTACTGTGAAACTCCTGGGCTGGGGCTGTCTACCGTGTTGACCCACGTATAAGCCGAGTGCTTGTTTTAATGGCAATTTTCAGGCACAAAAATCTTGGCTTATACATGAGTATTAGGTCCTTTGTCAAGCATAGAGAATGAAAGGAAGGTGGGTGAATGCAAGGGAAAAACCCTTTTGGTAAATGACCTTCTATTTTCCACTGAAGTCCTTATTTCCAGTCCGCAGCTGCTGTAGACAATACTGCATGAGAGAAATTATCGTAGAACCAGGACTTTTTTTCATATCCCTGAAGTTTCAAAGACATTTCATTTAATACAGTTTGATGTTCCTTTTCAGAAATCTGCAAAGGAGGTTTTTTTGAGATGGATTATTATAATTTAGATGTTGCTACCCTCATAGTCAAGACAGACTTGTACCTCACTAATTGAGTATGTATGTGTATGAGGCTCTGTCTCAGTAAGCAAACATTTTGTCAAGTTCCTCACTGTGGCTATCCGTGGACTAGTGGTGACTTAACTAAAGATTAAGAGCTGACACTGGCTATGTCTACACTATAAAAGCTAAGCTGACTTTATTAAGTTGACTTAATAAAGTCTATTTAAAGTCAACTTTAAGTAGACCTTATTAAGTCAACCTAGTGAGTCCACACTGCATTAAGTTGACTTTCTAAAGTCGACTTAACTGTAAAGTCAACTTTATAAGTGGAAGTTATAAAGTCGACTTTACTGATCTTAAAGTTGACTTTATTGCCCTGCAATTTAGATAGAGCTTTGTTTAAGTCAACTTAAGGGCTCTTAAGTCGACTTAAACACACAGTGTAGACATACCCACTGAGAATAAGGTTAGTAGCTGGTATGAGAAACACTAAGGGAAAGAGAATGGAACAAAGAATGATCCTTCAATCTGGCACTGTACTCATGAGTACAAACACAAGATAAGTCAGGTTAAGTAAAAAGTTACTCCATATTTATTGCCATTTTGAGAGCATATCTTGTACTTGGCGAGTATGATGTAAATGAATAATGAATAATCCTCTTCCTTTGTATTTAGTTAAAAGTAAATTACTATCTTTTTCCAAATGAGAAAAAGAAATAATCAAAAAATCTCTCAAGTTACCTTTAACACACCAGGGGGATGAACCTAAGTACGCTCTTTCTAATAATTCCACAAGAAAAATCAGGAATAGACCCTTATGTAGTCCATAGAAACCCTTAATATCTTAGGAGTAGTCACTATCTATTTCATTACAGAGAACTTTCTGGTAAAATGGGGATATTAAAATGTAGAAACAAGCTTGATTTGGCAGAAGGTGCACTAAATAATTTTTTAAAAAGGCAGATGGAAAGTCTAGTAATAACAGGCTGAATGCCATTCTCATTGCTTTTTTACTGCTCTTGTTTTTAATACCAGTTCCTGATATTATGAGAAGGAAAGACTGTATCTAGGGAACAGATAAGGCTCTGTAGTGAGATCCCTGCTTTTTGTAGCTCTTTGGTATGTGGTGCACAGGAATTTCCTCAACAGTTTATTGTAAATTAAAAAATTGAGGATTAAAATAAATTAAATTTGAAAATAAACAATACAGCCATGACAAGAGGCCCAATTCTACTTATTTTGGATTTAATTATCTTTGTTTTACTCTGACCTCACATTTCCAGTTTTCAGTACGCTGCAGATTTGTCCAATGGCAATGAATAGCTCAATAAGAAACTTGTGAGAGAAAGCTGAAGCTGTGGGCAGCTAGGGTTTTTGACAGCTGGGAGGGTATAGGAGTGAGTTTGTGATTCATACAGAAGTGTGTTGCATATTTCTGATAAAAAGGATAAAAAAAACTAATAGTTGTGTGATTCAAAATTAATATTCCATTAATATGAATATGAAAATTCAAACCTCATGTTAAATTATCAGCTTTGTTAATAGTTTTATTTTTTTGCTGTTAGCTATGACATTTCAGAGTAATTGGTTTGTTCTCTTTCAGACACAGAAAAATAATACAGCCTTAGTTTTGCATTCAAGTCTTAATTCCAAAGTTATCCTCACAGGCTAAAAATTTATTAAATAATTAAATGTTTTAATTTCTAGAGGCTGCTGCTGCCATCAAGGATGGATTCAGTAGCTATTCCTGCAGTTGTGGAGTCAGGGCATGTTGCACAATGATTTTGTGTCTGCGAGCGTTTCTTGGGAAGTGTGGGAGATGGAGGATGGGGAAGCGCCTGGTGCAGATGTCAAACAAAAGGCGAGTCCAGTAGGTTTTTCATTTCCTCTAACGATAGATGAACGGAAACAGACTTGTGGGCTTCTTTCAATTCAGTTAAACACATTAAATATTTGAGAGATGAGGAGAAGCTGTTTTGTAGCATAATGGAGTAATCACTAACCATGCTGGAAAGGGAGAGAGAGAAGAGGAGAAACTCATTCTTTGAACCCCTGTAGGTGTAGAGCTGGTTCAGTTTTCTTTATTTCTTTTGAGTTCTGGAACATTCCAGAAAAATGCCCACATCTGTCTTGATCAAATCTACTTGTGAAAGGATGTGCCAAATGAATGAGTAGTAAATAAAACCAGTAGTGCTTTTCCTTCCCCTTGGGGCCGAATCATTTTTGTTCCTGCTTTCATATTGCAGTAGTAACAAAGACTCCACTAGACTGAAATCAAAACTGTGAAGAAAACAGATGATAAAATAGAAGTCAGCAGTTTTTGTTTTGCCCCTGACCCTCAACATTATGTGCTTTCTTTATATGTTTGCGAGCCTTTTCTAGCAGGTGATACAGTTCATGGTGCAATGTTTTTATATTGAAGAAATAACAGCAGTTCAGTCATTTTCTAGATGTCCGTCTTCCAGAGATGAGAGCCTACAGCAGTTTGCATTTGTTATTCTTTCTGGTCTGCTCAAAATGTCATGTAGTGCGCATGTACAGATGTGATAAATTGTTTCCAGTAGAGCTTATTCTAACTGTATGAGCATAACTATAAAAATCAATACATTTTTGAAGGGGTGAGTATGTAAGGAATATGCCAGAATTTTGGAACTCGTAAAATATAAACAAGAGGTATTGTCAACAAAACTGTGAACTATTATGATAGAAATCATGGATCTTAGAAATTAGCACACCAAACTGGAGAATATAACTGGTGGAAACAGCTTCATTGAGAAAACAGGACCAGTAATTCTCTTAATAATGCCTCCCTCTCATACACATATTTCATTACATGATTTGCACCATGACACACTATAATTATTCATCTCTTTGTTATGGCTCAAAAATAGATGCAAATCCCTAAAAAGCATTTGCCTACATTTCTCCTCTTTCTCTCTAGCTCCCTGTTGGACATACAGGTCCGCAGATCTGATCTGTGTGGTGATTTTTGTTCCCAAGTACCTGTGCTTTTTTAGAGTAGTACCAAATCCATGAACTCTGCAAAATACTGTGCAAAAATGACTCCTTTGCAGTGTGCTCTGTTATTGGGCCCTGCGTAGAGTAAAACCAGAGGCAAGCTGAGCAATTTAAAAATAGCAAATAATGTATTTTATGGAGAATTCAGTTTATTGCAACAGATATATCCCATTACCACTATGATGACATTAGGTGCGAGGATATTCCATCTTAACTAAATCATAAATTATACTTTGCCTAAAGGATTTATCATCAGTTATGTTTGTGCCCCATTGGGTCCCCCCCCCACCTTTTTTATAAGGGTTTGCAGTCACAAAGCAGGCCTCTCTTCAAAAATACCTTTTATCAAGATGTTGGAACTGTATCTTCTTGTAAAATAAGATCAGAGCATGAAGCTGGATTTTGCTGCTCCTTCCTGTTGATAAACGTTCTTTCTTTTAATCTAGCTAGGAGACAAGCAATGAATTAAACATTAGGTGAATTGCTGAGCAAAATACTGAAATCCTTTCCTTCTACAGAAATGAGATATTTCACCTACCATGTGCCTAAATAGCCTTCTGGTTAATCAGGATTAAAAGGGAACAAATAAAAACAAAACAAAAAAAAAAAACCCCACACAACAGTAAAAGGCTGAAAAAACAACCAACCTTACCACCTCCATCACCATCTTAGCTTTTATGTCTGAAGGGGGGGGGAATACAGTTTTATTGGCAATATGGTTTTCTCTGATCATCCTGTTTATGTTTGTTCCCTTGTAAACATGTAATAATCAAGGTAAAGAATATGGAATTTATAATGCCACTTTATTTCCATGGGGGGGGTGGATCCCTTGTCTTTTTAAGTATAGAAGCAAATTGGGTGCAGGTAGGATTAGTTAACTTTAGTGGTGACATTTACTTAGTATCAAATTCTGAACACAATGCTTTCATTTATGAGAAATTAATCACATTGTTAGTCTTGTTGACTTAAATGAAACTACATTTTTGGGGAACTGCTCTGCATTGTGAATAAAGTTTCCATAGAGTGACTCTCAAAGGGCTCTCACACTCCGTTTTTGTACAATATCTAGTAGAAGTGCCCCCTCCCAATCTTGACTGGGATCTCCTTGACTGGGTGCTACTATAAACCAAATAATATAAACTCACATTAAGATTTTCAGTATATGTACATTTTAAGATATCTGCTTCCCAAATTAGCCGAGTGTGAGTTTGGACGCCAATAATTAAATTATTCCTAAATCATAAGCAACCAATTTTTCTGACTAGCCACTACTCCACAGAACCCTGCTCCAAAAAAGTGCTGTGAGGAAACCTGAAATATATCTGATATTAAATTATTTTAAATGAAACTCTTAATTACCTCTATGGATGAGTTTCTTTAGAACACAGAATAAATGAAAGTAATGCAACTTCAATTTGTTCTTAAAAATAAGTTCAGTGCTTGTACAAATAATCTTTTTAGTTTGACATAAGTAGTAAAGAACCATTTTGTCTGTCTGTCTAATCTTATAAATTTACTTGGGGTTGTCTCATGCTTATATCATGGAAAAATTTAATTCAGCTCTTGCCTTTGTGCTCTTTACTTGGTGTCCTAGAGGGGAGCGACTAAGAGCCCTCACCAGACTAAAATTTGGTTACTATGTTTTTTCCATGAATCCACCAGATTCCACTAGAGCTTGGACTGAGGTCTATGGTGATCTTCCACAGAAAAGAAAAGTGAGATGTTATGATTCTCTTCCAAGTGAATGTGGGAAAGTGAGTCCCTATTTAAAATAACAAATGATATATCAAAGAGTGCACTGATGCCTTTGTGTAAGGGGAAGAACTCTCTGCAGTTGAATGACATTACCCTCTCAGTTTATGGGCTTCCAAAAAAGCAGCACAGATTTCTTCTTCATTATTATCCACCATGCTTAAGATGACAACACAAGCTTTTCTACTTTTATTTTCACATATACTCAATACAGTGAGATGAAAGCAAAAGAATCAAAATCTGTCACCCAATAAGAATGGTTATCATTTACTATATTGCTGAACTGTCAGTGTTGTTATGCCTGTTTAGACAGTAGGTCATTTCTAGATTTACTGCTTGAATGCCATTGCATTTTTTCCTGTTTGGTTGAGATATGATCCCTATGGCTATGTCTACACTGCCAATTGAGTTCAAGTTGAGGAGGTGTAATTCAGACTAAATTGGTCCCAGTCTATGTTAGTCTTTCCTTAGTTCAAACTAAGAAATTCCTTAGTTCAAACTAGTAAATACTGGCACTTAGTTTGAACTAAGTGCAATCTGGCCTCAAACTAGCCCTTGGTTTGAACTTCTTAAGTTCAAACTTAAGTGCAGTTAGTTCAAACTAACAAAGTGTACTAGTTCAAACTAAAGTTTGTTCAAATTAATCCACATTGTTAGTTTGAACTAACAAGTTTGAGGTTAGTTTGAACTAACCTTGAACTTATTGGTTCGAACTGACAGGTTTAAACTAACTTTTGCTAGTGGGGATGTGGCCTATGATCTGTGTCATAAGACTTACTATAGACAGTATTCCGGAAGCAACATTCCCTATTATACATATGGCCTACTTATTGAAATTTTGTATGCAGTTAAAAGCTGTCTCCTTTGACTGTAGTTAGCATATGTGAGTCAATACCATTTCTTTAAGTGTCTATGATCTCACTGATACCTATGCATGTATTTAACCTTTGGGCACATGATTGGCCCCACTGAAGTCAACAGTACTTACCTGTGTTGAGTAAGTTGTTTACACATGTAACTAGTCCTCCTCCACATTTTTAATTAATTAATAACAGTTGTGGCATAAACATTTGGTCCATGTATTTATTTCAGAATTCCAAACTCTCTTGTGCATTTCAGAGTGCTCTCGTACAAAACAGCTTAAACTTCCACGCTTCCCCCTTCACAACTTCTTCAGTGCGGTTTGCTTTATCAATATAGATATCTGTGTCCAACTGAAAATTTCAAATTTAGAGACAGGGTAAAACATATCAAATCTAATTAAAAATTAAATAATGTGGGATTCTGTATTCATTATATTATTCATTTTCATATTTAATTTCCAATCTGCTACACTAGAGTTCTGCAAAATTAGGACTTCTTGCATAAATTAGGGGATTTCTGTGCAGCAAGTTGCAGAATATGTAGAACATTGGGAGGTGGTGATTTGACACTAAACTTAATCCTTGCTCCAAAATTTGTAGATTCTTTTTTTTAGTGCTGAATATTAAAACTGAGTGGATGGATGTTGGTCAGAATAAAAACAACTATCTTATTCTCCACTGATGTACTGTATGTAAGGACGTGACCTCTTACTGTATTTCATGTGCCATACTTCTGTGCTCTCTGCCTGTATTGAAAGAGGTACAGTATTCATGTCATTACAAATATGATTCTGAATGCTGAACTGAATTTCTAAATTGATATTATTGGGCATAAATTGTATGGTTTTCTTTCCTAAATACTGCAAATTATTCAAAAGTCAGAATAATATATACCCATTTCAAAGAAATGATAGAACACATCTTATTCACTGTCCTGTACTGCCCTGTTTTATGAGACAGTCATCAGTCCGAGTCACCAACTAATCTAGGATATTTATAAAAATTATAGAGTACATGCCCAAGCTAAGAAATATTTTGAGTCACTTGATGAAGGAAAAGAATGTGCAAGAGAGAACTACAGACTTTTATTGATTTCTGTGACTCTATACACATTTTTGTCAGTTCTTTCTCTTACCATCTGCTTTAGAGTGGATATTCTCTACTCAGATTCATAACCCACATGTGAAATCTCTGACTTGGCACCCTGAGGAACACACATCGTTTTCACTCTTTGCTCCCTGCTAGGCCTACATGTAGCATAAACCTTCTCCCTCAAAACATCACCTCCCAGTGTCCCAGTCCTAGTGTGAGTAATGAGGAACTGCCAAGGAAATGGCCAGAAATGTACATCACACTCCACTAGTACTGTACACACAAACCTTAAGACACTCATTATATAAAGGGCAGCGGTGGTTTTATCCTAGTACATATTCCCCTCACAATCTTTTCTGGTGACTGGCTTGGATCTAGGAAGGAAGCCCAAAGGTTAATTATGAAAGAACTATGAATAGCTGTGTCTGCTTGTCATGAACATATTTAAAAAGGACATGAAGAAAGAGTACTTCCTAAAATCTGCTGAGTGAAGCGGTGGGCTCTAGGTGTGAACTAAACATAAACTCATTTTTCTATACCTTTTGGCCATTTGAGGCAATTCTCTCACAGAGATAAAATACAGTGTGTGTTCAGAGAGACTTATGTTTGCTGTACAGAGACAGCCATCATGTTCATTCTGGAGGGAATTCATTCAAATTCCTAGCAGCAGTCAGCATTCACCTTGATGACCAGCAGTCTTTCTGAACACCAGAAATAAGATAGAGAGAGGGTAAGATATTTTAGCAAGGTGAAAGGAAGAATAGATAGATTTGATGTTTTGTCTTTTTCAGAGTATTTGCACTGGAAAGAATAAAAGTGGCTACACACTGTTTAAACCTGACTGCTACAAGAGCTTAAAATTTTCCTTGCTGTATATTTTAGAACCAATATTTCATTTGATCATCTGCAGAGCTCAATTTAGCTCTGGAAAATAAAAAGCAGATGACATTTTGGCTTTTCTCAGGAAAGGTGTCTTGCATCTCAAAAAGATGGTAATATTGGAACAAAAAGTGTTTGTTTTTGCTGTAGCTCTGCTATTGATAAATGTTCCATCTTTTCATCTTGCTTCAGGAAGAAAACATGAATTAAACATTAATTGAACCATATTGACTGCCAGCATGTAGAAATCTTATTG
>ML681989.1:58233172-58309367 GCA_007922195.1 Podocnemis expansa
AAAATACAAGGGCCTGACTCCATCTGAAGCCCTAGAGACTGCTAAACAAAGGCTCACAGCACTGGCTACCAGGCTAAGGAGATACACTAGAGCAGCAGAGGCCAAAAAGATAAATGCCCTGTTCTCCAAAGAACCATCCAAGGTGTACTCCCAACTGCAGTGCAACAACACAATAACAGCAGAGCCACCAACAGCAGAAACTGAACAGTACTGGAAGAACATATGGGAGAGAGAGAAGACTCATAACACCAGTGCAAAGTGGCTGCAAGACCTGAGAAGAGACCACAGCAATCTCCCAGAACAGGAACCAATCACCATCACAGTAGTAGACATCCAACAGCCGGTCAAGAACATGAAGAGCTGGACAGCACCTGGACCAGACACGATCCACACCTACTGCCTAAAGAAACTAACAGCAGTGCATGAATGCTTAGCTGCACAAGATGAACCAGCTGCTAGCAGCAGGCTCCCACCCAGACTGGCTAACACAAGGAAGGACGGTGCTGATCATGAAAGACCCCCACAAGGTAACAACACCGTCCAACTACTGGCCAATAACCTGCCTCCCCACAACATGGAAAGTCCTGTCAGTTATCATAGCTGCCAAGCTACAGGACCACATGGGCTAGTATCTGAGCACAGCTCAGAAGGGTATTGGGAACAACACCAGAGGCTCAAAACACCAGTTGCTCATAGATAGAGAAGTCGCCCAAAACTCAAAGTCTAGACAGACCAATCTGAGCACAGCCTGGATTGACTACAGGAAAGCCTATGACTCAGTGCCGCACACATGGATCTGTGAATGTCTGGCGCTATACAAAGTCAACAGGACACTAAGGACCTTCCTCAAGAACTCAATGGGACTGTGGAAGACAACACTGGAAGTCAACTCAAGACAGCTTTCACAAGTGGCATATACCAAGGTGATGCGCTGTCCCCACTGCTGTTCTGCATTGGCTTGAACCCCCTCAGCCAGATAATCACAAGGACTGGCTATGGATACAAGTTCAAGAGTGGAACTACCATTAGCCACCTCCTCTACATGGATGACATCGAGCTGTATGCTAAGAATGAACAAGACATCGACTCGCTAATCCACCTGACATGGATCTACAGTGAGGATATTGGGATGTCATTCGGACTGGAGAAGTGTGGCCGGATGGTACTAAAGAGAGGAAAGGTAGTCAAGACTGATGGAGTGGAACTACCAGCAGGCCACATAGCAGACATACAGACCAGCTACAAGTACCTTGGCATCCCCCAGTCACATGGGAACCATGATGAGGAGGCAAGGAAGACAGCAACATCCAAGTACCACCAAAGTGTAAGAGAGGTCCTGAAGAGCCAGCTGAATGGGAAGAACAAGATCCACGCCATCAACAGGTACGCCCTGCCAGTCATCAGATACCCTGCCGGTATAGTGAGCTGGCCAAAGGAGGACATGGAGGCTGCCGCTGTGAAGACGCAGAAGCTCCTCACAGTGTATGGAGGTTTCCACCCCAAATCTAACACCCAGAGGCTGTACACCAGCCGGAAAGAAGGCGGGCGGGGTTTGGTGAGTGTCAAAGCCACTGTCCTGGATGAAACCCACAGCATCCAGGAGTACATCAGTAAGATGGCACCAAAAGATGAGCTGCTGAGAGAATGCCTGAGGCAGCAGCAGCCATGGGAGGAAGATCAAGCAGAAGAAGTGCCATGGCAAGACAAGACCCTGCATGGGATGTACCATCGACAGATAGCGGAGGTGGCTGACATTGGGAAATCCTACCAGTGGCTGGAAAGGGCTGGACTAAAAGACACCCTGAGGCACTGATCATAGCAGCCCAAGAACAGGCACTGAGCACCAGATCCATTGAAGCAGGGGTCTACCACACTAGACAGGACCCAAGGTGCAGATTGTGCAGAGAAGCCTCAGAGACAGTCCAACACATAGTGGCAGGATGTAAGATTCAGGCAGGAACAGCACACACTGAACGGCACAACCAAGTAGCTGGCATTGTGTACAGGAACATCTGCACAGTGTATGGGCTAGACCCTCCCAAGACCAGATGGGAGATCCCACAGAAGGTCGTGGAGAATAACAGGGCTAAGATCCTGTGGGACTTCCAGATCCAGACAGACAGGCAGGTACTGGCCAATCAACCAGACATTGTGGTAATAGACAAGGACCAGAAGACAGCGGTGGTGATAGATGTAGCAGCGCCAAGTGACAGCAACATCAGGAAGAAGGAGTATGAGAAGCCGGAGAAGTACCAGGGCCTGAAAGAGGAACTAGAACGGATGTGGAAAGTGAAGGCCAAAGTGGTCCCAGTGGTGGTAGGAGCACTCAGGTCTGTGACGCCTAAGCTGGGAGAGTGGCTCCAACAGATCCCAGGAACAACATCAGAGCTCTCTGTCCAGAAGAGTGCAGTGCTAGGAACAGCTAAGATACTGCGCAGAACCCTCAAACTCCCAGGCCTCTGGTAGAGGATCTGAGGTTGAGGATGACACATACCACCCATAGGGGTGAGAGGGGAATTTTTTTTGTATATATCTATATCTATATCTATATCTATATCTATATATATTTCCTTATTATAGATACGTTTTTGTTGTTAAATGCATTTAGTGCTGAGTTGACAGAGCGCTGGTGACAAGTTTTCTAATTATTCTCAGGACAAGTTCAGCAGAGGAGGCAGTGGGATAAATGTCCCTATATTTCTCACTAAGATATTTCAGCTCTGAGCACGAGAGTTCATCTGTAAGGATAAGAGCGTAGGTCACGCTCCACACTCCATACTCACTCTCACCTAGGTCTCTCTGCTGAGATTGCCAGTAAGGGTGATCATCATGGAGTCAGAAGCATAATGCCATACTATGTCTAAAATCTTGTTAACTGTGTCCCTTCATACCAGCCCTGGAGAGCTTTCATTGCTTCTTAAGCTCATGTGTAAGAACACTTTAGTGATCCAGATACTCTTCCATTAGGGTTGGAAGTCATTTCCCTTTGGGTGTGTCCAGGGCCATCCTTATGGGGGGGCAGGAGGGGCAACCACCCTGGGCCCCACGCTTTGGGGGGCCTCACGCTTTTCGGGGATCCCACGCAGCTGGCTGGAGTAAGGAAGCAGGGAGCTTTTTCAAGCTGTGGGACTAGGGAGCAGATCCGGCTGGTCAGGGAAGGGGGAAGGGAATTTAGCCAGGCAGGGTTTGTTTACAGTAACTCTTAAGTAGCCACCTTCCCACAACTGCTCCCTGAAGGGAAGAGAAAGGGCAAGTGTTGAGATAAAACTTATGGAGCCAGCCTCCATCAAGCAAACGGGGACAAAGTCAGGAGAATGTCACACCCCCAACCTTTACAAAACAGGACCTTCTCTTTGAATTTACATCAGCATCTCCAGAAAGTGTTCTCAGATATTAAAGAACTTTTTTCCTTCTACATTTAACAAGACTTTTCAGTCTTCAGGGATGTCTTTTTGAGCAAACTTCTCTGTGCAGATAATGATCCAGTATACCTGAGAGAGAAGACCCCAGGCTAGTGCTCATATGGAAATACTGAGTTTTTAGGGTTAATGGCCATCAATCAACACATTAAAGAAGTTTTTTGTCCTTCCTTCTGCACTGTAAATAAGCCCCATTGTCATTGATTGCAGTCAGAGCACCAGTCCCAAAGCACGGCAAAGAGGAAAGCAGCTGTGGCCATGTGGGTCTAGTTTAGCGAAACAAACAAGGAATCCTGTGGCACTTTTAAAGACTAACAAATTTATTTATTGGTTAGTTTTTAAAAGTGCCACAAGACTCTTTGTTTGTTTTGCATCAGGGTATCTGAGAGGAGGCCAAAGGTCCCTTGTTTCTTCCTCTCATCCTCAGACAGTACCTGAGTTTCATTACTTAGATCACCTGCAAAGCAATGAGGAATGTATGAATACATATATTAAAATAAGATGGAAAAGGAGAGAGTCAGGCAGCATAAAGGAAATAACATGCCTTAAACAATTGGAATCCAGTGCTTTAAGGTGAGAGAGGACCTGAATTTATTTCTTGTTATCATCCAAAAATAGCTTCCCTCTCTCTGAATTTTCAATTTAACAAAAACTTGATCTAAGAAAAATTATTAAACTTGTAAAATTGTGTGCCCATCTTGAACAGAAAACCAGAACCACAAAGAAGAGTACCTCCAGATGCTCCTGTCCACTTGGCTGTGAGGTTGATGAAACATCACCATGACACATTCAGTATTGCCCACCCTAAACATCAAAAATAGTCACAAGTCTGGCTTAAATATATCATTAAAACTCACTTAAAAACAAAGAGATGTTTAAAGAAATAATAAATGGGGGGGGGTAATTTTTCTGACTTCTGGGTTTTGAGCCTCTAGGATAAAGTCAGGTCATGTTTTTCTGCTTGTTTCTGCAACTTTTTAGCTTGAGGGCTAGAAATTTATGATTTTATTAAAGAAAAATTATGACACTGCCCAGTGTTCCCTCTAGGCTGATGATGCAGCTGAACAAGTCATGGGTGCACAAGTTATTGGGGAGCCAGAGGGCAGCAGGGGAGAAGCCTATTGGGGCCTGGAGAACCAGCAGGGAACTTGCTCAGCTGCATTATCAGCTTAGAGCAGTGGTTCCCAACCTTTCGCAGGCTGGGGACCCATTTGAAAGAAAAAAAAATATTTGCGGACCCCTCCCCCTGGCTGATTATGTAATCTGGCCTGCACGGGCAGACTCTGGCCCGCACCAGTGGAACAGCTGGTGAGCAGCACTGCCACCACCATTGCCTGCACCACTGGGGAGCTGAGCCATGGCAGCTGTGGTCCCCTGCCCTTGCCGGGGAACTGCTGTGGCCCCATCCCCCTGCCAGGATACAGCCACAGATGGGGAAAGGCAGCCCTGGCAGGGAGCATCAGGGCTGTAGCTGGATTCCGGCCCCAGGTAGGGAGAGGCTCCGCAGACCCCCTGCAAAGTGTCTGCGGACCTCTGGGGGTCCCCAGACCACAGGTTGGGAACCACTGACTTAGAGGGAAGATTGCACTGCAAAGTTTAAAATGGGGGGGGGGCCTGCACAAACTGATTCACCCTGGGCCCTGCTCCCCCCTAGGGATGGCCCTGGGTGTGTCTATGCTGTGATTTAAAAAAACAAAACAAAACAAAAAACATAGCACCAACAGCAGTGCTGAGATCAGAAACCATGTGTTTGGTTGTTATTACTCTTGAAGCCAGGGGTACTGCCACAGTCACAGAACCCCTAATTCCTGCAGCCTTGAGTACCATGTTTCAGAACTTGGGTCAGCTGACTCAGGCTCACAGGGCTCCAGCAGCCACAGCTTGCATCGAAGTCCAGTGTGGAGAAAGTCAAATTCACTGCTGAATGTGATAGAAAGTAATCTTCAGCAATTACATAGAAACCATATTGTCCTCCTGAAAGGACTTTTGCCCCCTTCACAGGAAATCTCAGGACTTACCTGTATGAAGCAAGATTTACACGGAAAGGAAGAAGAGTGCAAGGATGAGATGCCTGGTATGATAGTATGATTTTTACAAAACCAAAAATTAGTCTAGTGGCACTTTTAAAGACCAACAAATTTATTTTTTTCATGAGCTTTCAATGGAGAAAATCCCATGTCATGCTGTACTTCTCCATCTTCAAGTGTCTAATGAAGTGCAATTTTCTTCCACTTGTTTGTTTTGCTGAACACAGGATCCAGAGAGGTAGCCCTGTTAGACTAGTTCAGCAAAACAAACAAGGAGTCCTGTGGCACTTTTAAAGACTAACAGATTTATTCATCTTCAAAGCATCTGATGAAGTGGGATTTTCTCCCACAAAAGTTCATGCGATAAATAAATCTGTTAGACGAACACAGCTACCCCTTAGGGTTTTACACACGCACTTATGTGAAGTTATGAGAAGTAAAGGGGAATACATATATGAAAGTTAATGTTCCTGTTAGAAATTATTTTAGAAAGTGGCCTTGCCTTCTCATTTGGGAGTTACAAGCACTTGTCAGGTAAAAGAAGTGAATAAACTGTTTGCTGGAGACTTCGGATTTCTCCTGTTTGCAGCTTCTCATCAAGCATTACCACAACTTGGAAATCTCATTGCTGAATCTGTTTGTCTGTTCATGCCTGTCTGGTTTAGGGAAGACACATGCACATGGATATGCAAACACACATGCACAAAATACTTTGGTGACTTAACTTTACATTGAGAATTATGAAAGATAATAGATTGTGCACACTTAAACTTCCTTGAATCCTCTCCTGCTGTGATAGAGAAAGTAAGGATTACAGGTATGTCAAGGGACCAAAAAAACACTTTCCAAATGAACTAGATAGGGAGACAAGAGACAGGTATGTGACTAGATATCCAACTGTGCATAAAAGTTGAATATATTCTTCTTTCTCAAAACTGTCTGTTACGTAAAGCTTTTATTAAGGTTAGGTTTATTAACTTGGATTAAATTCAAGCCCATTTTAACACTGGAAGTTTGAGTGATCCAAACCAAATCCGATTATATGTTCACTTCAGATGTCTTATGAAAGTGATGAAATGTTAGTTAAGGTGAAAACAGATTATTTGCTGCCAGCTCCCCTTTCTTGCTATTCTGCAAAAGATTACAGATCATTAATGTTACGGACCCATCTGCTTGGAAGCAAGATGGCAGATTTACAGAATTTCCCATCACTCTCCCCGAATCTGCAATATCTTTTGTCTTCTCTCCTGTAATGTTAAAATTCATCTCTTTGCTCTTTGAATCCAACTTCTCCATTCTGAATGGCACTTCTTCTGTAGGAATAGAAGAAGATAGCAAAAAGAACTCTGGTCTGCTCTACACGTACTATGGTTTTGAATGGAAGTCAAAGGGAGATAAGCAAGCTATGCAGAAAACCCTTCAACTTTCTAACACCAACTTACTGCAGCATCTTCACTGCTCTGACTAGAAGGGAGATGCTGTGACTCTGACTCAGCACGAGTCTTCTTGAGGGGGTGGGCTTACTATGTCAGCTTCCAGATTGATTGAGCAGGTCTTCACTGACTGCTCAATTGAACTGGAAAGATAGAACTGATGGCAGTGAATTTGCCGCTCTCGGTGTAGACTTGGCCTCTGAAATAGGGAGAGAAGGGACAAGAACAGGAAGGACCTTGCTAAAAACAAGGCCAATACTAAATACCATCTATTGATTCTACACCAGTTGTGTAGGTTTTTGAAGCTAACAAATCACAGAAAGCATGAGCCAGGGAATTCTATGTCATTTGTGCAGGCTCCTGCTATGGGGTGATCTGATCCTGCATAATGGTGTTGGAGGCGAACACCCTTAAAGGTGGATTTTTTCAGGCTGTATCATGGTCTGTTTCTTCATCAAAGCATCCTGTGTCTCAGTAGTGGGATCAAATTGTCAGGAATCTTGTCATTCCTGAAGCTTCTCCTTCAACATTCTCCTGTATTCCTTGTCTGTGCAGCTTCTATGCCTGAGGTACAAAGGCATGGTTCCATGTTATCATTAACCTTCCACTGTACTCTCTGTAACACCCAGTAGGGTGGCTGGGTCCCCGAATCTCCATAATGGGCCTGTTCACATGACAGGAGGCTTCCTGATGATGCTCCAGTTGCTAGGGAACTGGTGCATTGGGAGGAGAAGGGAGGGACAAAAGCAGCCTAGCCCCTGCCACAGCAACTGCCATGGGCCAGAGCTGCATAGAGAGAGCAGCTCACCCCCAACCATCTTCTAGCTGCAGTGCCACCACTTGTGACTGTGGCCACTCACTGCTGGCTAGTCCACGGTCATGGCAGAGCTCACTCTGCTGCTGGGTACTGAGGTGGGTGTGGTGGGTGAGCCTCCTGGCCAACTGAATAGGCACATGCCCTCCTCGGCCCACCCATAGCTACCCTTTGATAAAAACCTGTATAATTTCTGTTCTTGCTGCATTCATTAGACAGCCAAACTGTTAGACCAGCTCACCTCTCATTATCTGTATTTGTTGGACCTAGGACTGATCAAGTCTTGTTCCTTGTGCATGTAATTGCCATCAGTGGTTTATTTTTGATATATGAGGGGGGGGGGGAAAGAGTGGAATCCTTCTTGCAAACATGACACAGATGGAGTTCAGCACACACTTAGTTTTAGTGTTGTTATACGTATGCATATTACTAGATCAAAAATATTTATTAATCTTTTAGTGAGGTATAACAAAGTCCGCAAGATACTTTCAGTCAGTCAAGTCATTTCTATTAGAAAAACATCATAGGTCATAATAATAATACTTTCCTATCATTCTTGGCATGCATTGGTAGAAGGCATAACAAATTTCTCATTCACTGTATTTTTTAATGACTTGTAGCTTTAAAAAAAATACTTGTGATGCTTCATTTTCCCTTATTACATATCAGTTTTTACCTTATTTTTCAACTCTTGTTCATTTATATTCACTCTGGTAAATGTTCATCATTCAGCTGATTCTGCTATTTCCTTGTCCCTTCATGTATCTGCAGCTAATACACATATGGACCATAGCTACAGATTTCTTAAGCTGCTAAATAGCTTAAATTGTTTTTATTAAAATGAATGAATCCTTTCTGTCTAGATTAGATTCATTGCAGGTATAAAGTCCTGCCAATGACTGATCATGATGCTAGGCCGTTATTTCTTTTTCTTCCTCTTTTTCATTCTAATTCAACCAGCCAATGGTATTAAATGTGTTGTTTTTTTTTTCAGGAGACTTCAATTTGCAAAACTGATCAGGTCAATCTATTGTCCTTGCTGACAGCGCAAGATGCAGCTGACCTGCTGCACAATAGGCAGCCTATGGGGGTCAAAGCCTGCATGTGGCTGATAACAGTGCTATTCTTGGATAGAAAACACCATGATTAGTGAGCCTCAATCTGTCTCAGCATGGGACTACAGCTCAATGGCAAATCCTGAAAAGCCATATTTAGGAATCTCTTTTGTCCCTGTACTTTCTTTAAAAGGAAGAACTGCAAACTCAGAATTCTGAACACTGTTTCTCCCTTCCCCCACCCCCCTGTGAACCTGACAATAAATAATCTAGGATGGTAGAAGCTGAGAGAGGGGATGAAGTTCAGCATTATGACGTTGCCTTCTCATTCCATACAAATCTATTGAGATATAACATGTTACAGTTAACTTGTGCCATCTACTCTTCATGCTTATTGATTTAGCTGAGTACGTGGTTGAAGAACTCTGCAATTTTATGTAATTGTATACAATTGTCTAGTTAGACTGGCCACTTTCTGGTAAGCTCATAGTTTCAAAAAAAAGCAAGGAGTCTTGTGGCACTTAAAGACTAACATTTATTTATCACATGAGGTTTGTGGAAGAAAATCCCACTTTGTCAGATGCTTTGAAGACAGGGAACTTACAGAATGGAATGAAAATAAATGCAGGGGAGTTTAAGACATGGGATCAGGTCATACTGCAACAGCAAATCAGAGCATTTGTAAGGATTCAAACTCTAGGAAACAGCACATAGAGGGATGGTGAAGTCAAATTACCTGTTATAATGTGAAAAGAATCCATAGTCATGATTCAGTCCTGCTTTCACACAATCTAATCTGCTAATTAGTTCAGTTTTCGCTGTTTCTCTTTGAAGTCTTGATGTCCCTTGATTTTCTTGAGGACCATCATAACAAATCATCAATGGAATGATTACGAAGATGGAAGTGCTCAGCAAGTGTTTTTTTGAGTTGTGATTTCTGATGTCAGTTTTGTACCCATTTATTCTTCTGCATAGGAACTGTCCTGTTTGTCCAATGCATAAGGTGTGGGGGCATATGCAGCACATGATGGCATAAATCACATTAGTGGATGAGCAGGTGAAGGACCCTGTGATGGAGTAGCTGGCTTGATTAGGTCCTATGATGGTGTCTTTTGTGCAAATATGTGGACAAAGTTGGCAGCGTGGTTTGTTGCAGGGATATGTGCCTGCTTTAAAATGTTTCTGTTGTTAGGTCTGTAGTTGCTGGTGAATATCTGTTTAAGGTTCAGGGGTTGTCTGTAGGCTAGGAGAGGCCTGTTTCCCAAGGCTAGAGAGAGTGGGGGGTCATATTTTAAAATAGGCTGTAAGTCCTTAATGATCTGTTGTAGATGTCTGATTTGAGGGTTGTGTATGGTGACCAGTGGCATGCTATTGTTTTCCTTTTTGGGCCTGTCCTGTAGTAGTTGACTGCGGGGTACCCGTCTGGCTCTGTCAACCTGTTTCTTTACTTCTCCAGGTGGGTACTGTAGTCTTAAGAAAGCTTGATAGAGATCCTGAAGCTGTCTGTCTGTGTCTCAGGGATCAGAGCAAATGTGGTTATATCTTAGGGCTTGGCTGTACACAATGGATCATGTATTGTGTTTAGGATGGAAGCTTGAGGGATGTAGGTAACAAATGACTTTTGTTACCTTCCTCTCCTGCACAAGAGAGAACCAATATATTGATTGTAAGATAGAGTGAATGTGGGGAAAAAAGGGAAGACATTTAATTTAGGCATCATTTATAGAGAGGCTTTCTTGGATGAGTTTGAGTATGATCATACTACCAAAAGCCATGATGCGGACAGCATGACCAGTAATCAAGGAAGCAAGTTTATAAAAAGCACTAAAAGTCAAAATGGAAATAAATAAAAGAGATACTTATTTACTGTAAATTCTGAGGTCTGGAACAAAATAAGAATTTAAAATGCCTGGGTCAGCTAGTGATATGGTTGAAACCACGTGAGACTGTAAATATGGGATTTAAAGATCTCAAACCTCTGTTGAATAACTAGTTTCCCCACTTGAGCATTAACGATAGTGCCAGCTATAACCCTGAGCAGACTAGCCATTATTAACATGGCTCTGGGAGTGAGAGTGAAAGAAGCCCTGCAAATAGCGTAGTGGCTAGCACCTCTGCTTAACATGCAGAAGGTCCTGGGTTCAATTCCCAGGGGGTTGGACTTGATGATCTCATGAGGTCCCTTCCAGCCCTATGATTGATTGAACGAGTTGGGAACTTGGGTCATATGCTTGTCCATCCTCCCAGCTGCTGGATTTGTGGTTTAGATAATGGGAGCACACTGAAAATTATGACAGGATCATAAACACAGAAAAAGGGAAATCTGTAGGAGTTTCCTGCTGAGTGTCTTAAACGTCAATATGCAAATACAAGAAGCGTAGGGAATAAAGAGGAAGAACTGGAAGTTTTGGTATGCAAGTTAAATTAGGACTTAATAGACATCACTGAGACCTGATGTGATAAATTGCATGACTGGAATATTGGCATAGAAGGGTATAGCTTGTTCAGAAGGGACCTGCAGGGAAAACAAGGGAAGAGGAGTTGCACTGTACATGAAATATTTGTATACTCGTTCTGAGGAAGATAAAAGAACAAGATGAAAGGCAGACCAGTTGAAAGTCTACTGATAAAGATAAAGGGGGAAAAAAGCAGGTGCGATGTTATGCCTGGTGTCTATTATAGGTCACAAAGTCAGGAAGAAAAGGTGGATGAGACATTTCTAGAACAATAGAAATACCCATAACCAAAGACCTGGAAGCAATGGGGGTCTTTAACTGTTGGAACAGTAATATGGAAAAACACAACTGAGGATAACATTTTGTTCACAGTGTAGAGTAAGTAACCAGAGGGTCAGTGATTTGTAGATTTGATTTTGGCCAACAGGGAGGAATTGGTTACAAATCTGAGCATGGAAGGCAATTTGGGCTAAAGTAACTCTGAAATCATAGATGTCATGAGTCTGAGGAAAGAGTAGCAGAATAAGAACTATGGACTTCAAAAATATATACTTTAATAAACTCAGGGAACTGGTAGACATGGTTTCATGGGAAGAAAATGTAATGGATAAAGGAGTTCAGGAATAATAGTGTCTCAGTGAAAGAAAGGGAAGTTGCAAAGTATCCCAATAGAAGGAGAGGTAAGAACAAGAGTAAGAGGGCAATATGGCTCCATCAGAAGCTCTCTAATAACCTGAAAATCAAAAAGGAATTCCTGCAAAAAGTAGAAACTTGAACCAATTGCTAATGATGAATATGAATAGCACAAACATGTAAGGACAAAACTGGAAAGACTCAGGCAAAAAATGTGTTACATCTAGCAAGGGACATAACAGGTAATGAAAAGAGGTTCTTTAAATGTGTTAGAAACAAAAGTAAGCACTGTGTAAGTCTTCTACTTGGGTGGGAGGGAGAACTAATACTGATGAAATAAGAAAGGCTGAGATGTTTGGTATTTATTTTGTTCAGTCTCCGTTGAAACAGTTAATAGCAAGCAAATATTCAACACAATTAAACAACATAATTACTCAACACAATTTAAAAAAAAGGGGAAGAATTGCAGGCCAAAATATGGAAAGAACAAGAATTGAGATAAATTAGATGCATTCAAGCTGACAGTGTCTGATGAAGTGCATAGTAGGGTACTTAAGGAACCAGTGGAAGCAGTCTCAAAAGCATTAGCAGTTATCTTCAAGAACTCATGGAGGAGGGGTGAGATCCCAGAAGGCTGAAGAATGGCAAGCATGGTACCCATATTTAAATAAGAAAACAATGAGAAGCTGAGGAATTACAAACCAGTCATTCTAACTTTAATCACTCGAAATTTTATGGATCAAATTACAGACCTGTCATCCTAACTTAGACCACTGGAAGGTTACTGGAACAAATTATTAAACAATAAGTTTGTAAGCATGTAAAGGACAATAGGGATATAAGGAATGTGGCTTGTATGGATACGTATAGAAGAAATCATACCAAACCAACCTGATTTTTTTCTTTAAGAGGGTTACTGGCCTATTGGATTGTAAGAAGCTGTAGACATTGTGTATCTTGATTTTCATAAGGGTTTTGGCACAGTCTCATATGACATTGTCCTTAGGAAATGAGGGAAGTATAGTTTAGATTAAATTACCGTAAGATGGATGCACAACTGTTTGAAAGACTGTTGCTCGAAGAGTCCTTATCAATGGTTCACTCACTGCCAGACTGGGAGGATGTATCCAGTGGCATTCTGAAAGCTCAGTCCTGTGTGTGTGCTATTTAGTATTTTCATTACTTCTTGTATAATGGAATGGGAGGTATACTTAAAAAAATCTGAGGATGACCATAAGTTGAGAGGGATTTCAAGCACTTTTGGGGACAAAATTAGAATTCAAAATGCCCGCGACAAATTGGAGAATAGGTCTGAAATCAACAAGATGAAAATTAATGACAGGTGAAAAGTACTTAAGAAGGAAAAATCAAAGGCACAACTACAAAATGGGGAACAACTGTCAAGGTGGTTGTACTGCTGGAAGAGATCTGTGGGTTAAAGTTGATTACAAACAGAATATGAATCAGCCATCTTACACAGTTGTGTAGGAGGCTAATATTTTCTGGGGTGTATCAACAGCAATGTCATATTTAACACAGGAGCTAATTGCTCTGCTCTACTCAAAACATGCAAGGAACAAGAAATGGTAACATGACATAATAAAAGATTGCTGAAGGATCAGAGAGCAAAATAAGCTAAGTGAAGAAGGAAGGTGGGAAATAAAAAAAATAGATGGACTTAACTAAGGCTTCAACAGAGAAAAGGGGAAAGGGTAGTGAAAGAGATCAAAGTCAATTTGTGTTTGTACAAATGTATCAGATGGCAAACAAATCCTACACAGAAAATAGTTACATTCATAAATGATAGGAAGGAGGTAAAATAATGATTTTAAAAGTACTGAACAAATGAAGTGCTTTTTAAAATGACTGAACTGCAGAAGTAAAATAGGGAAAGGAGTACAGAGAGTTAAGGTGCAATGAAGGTCTTGTAAATGTACTGGTTTAATATAAAATCTGTAAAAGAATATAGGAAAATTTCAAATTGTACTTTAACTGATGCACATTATTTTCTTACTCACTTTTCAACAGCAGGATAGCACAATGATGCTACAAGACCTAGTGTTACTAAAGCTTCTTTGCTTTTACATAATTTACAGTATTTACTACTAGTGTATTGTAAAGTCATAAATAATTAGAACTATACTGCAACTGCAAGTGGGGGAGAGAACACATGTTTAATATAGCATTATCAGTGTGCGTATAGTGCTAGAAAAGTATATAGTCATTTATAAGCAAATATGAATACAATGTTTCTTCCTCAGAAGGCTACTAATCTCAGTTAGACCAAAACACAACAAAAGGACAGCAGGCTACTCAAGATGATGGGAAGTGATTTGGGCAATGGCATACATACATAGCAGGAACACTGGGGGCAACTTAGGTGTGGAGAACAGATTCACTGGATTCTTTGCTTGTTTATTTTAATTTAAATTTAAAAATAAAGCATTTTTCAGCATTTAAATAGCATTGACAGAATTTGCAGAACAAATTAGTATTGAGGAAGGATTTGAATAAGTATGAGATTGGTGCTTTGCATTCAGGAAAAAAGTTTTAATGCAGTCCCTGCATGTCTGAGTTCTCCTCCAGTACCAACTCCCTGGTCAGATATCCATGAGTTTCCTTGTGATGCCTGCTAAGTACCATTATGCACTGTGACCCAAGTTTATGCATGCTTTGACCACTTTCTATATTTTGCCTCCAAAGCACAATATCTGTGGGGGGGAAAATTGTGCAATAGAATCAGAAACCTATCAAAATATTTTTTGTCATAGCAGCCATGAAGAGTTATCAACCCAGTCCAACCTATTCCCATTGCAACATCTACTTGTTGTATAGAATTTCTTGATTTTTTATTATTGCTGCTTCTCTATCATTTTGTTTTATAATTTTCCTAAAAATCTGATCTATTGTTCCTCTTCATGAAATATATCCAGTAGTGTAGCACAGCATCATTGTTTCCCTCTAGCTTTCATAATAACACGTTGTAAAGTAGAACAATAAAGATGGTATCTAGACGTGTTGATGATCACTAAATAGGATATTTAAATCTTCAGTATCTTGAAAGTGTCTGATGAAGTGGGATTTTCTCCCACGAAAGCTCATGCAATAAATAAATTCTTTAGTCTTTAAGTGCCACAGGACTCCCTGCTTGTTTTAAATAGAATGTTTTTTAATTTTATATTTGTCAGGTTCTGATTACTGAAGTCCAACTCTCTGGGCAGGAGAGGATCCCTTTAATATTATAACTATTATATCATACATACTTTTCTTTTAGATTGTTGCTTCTGACTCTAAGAATTGAAAATTGATCCCCTCCCTCACTTTTGCAGGAGCATCAAAACATTCCTGACTCAGATGTATTAGGCTCATTATCAAGTTTTACATGGTTAGCAGTAGGTGCAAGTCTGTTCCCAGGATTTATTTAAAAATCATGTGTATTTAAAAATGAAAGGTTCAAAATGACTAACAACTTAAAAATTGGAGAATAACATCAAATGCAGTGATAATTGAACTGGGGATATTTTAACAAAAAGTACTCACAACCATGCCTGTAGCTGTTTCTCTCTCTTTACACACTAACTCAACAAACTTTTAAGGCTTCAGCGTGCTGATTGGGAGTTATTATGCGTGTACTATGTGATATTTGTGTGGGCCACTGGAAAAAATTGCATACAGGTTATATTGTGCTGGCAGAGTTGTGTGGGTGTCAAATAAGAGGTGTATGCTGCAATGAGAGGCTGTGTTTTGGGGTTTATTGTGTTTTCTGGCTGTGGCATTGTGTGGGTGTATGTTGATTTGTGTCTGGAAAGGTTGTACTGAGAGATGTGTGTCACATTTTTGGAGGTGGCAATTGAGTGTGTAGTTGTGGCAGATAGACCAAGTATTCCCCATCTTTGTAGTCTCACATGCAACAGTTTCATTGACTATTTGAAGGGAATAGTTGTAGTGTAAGGGTGATAATTAGTTTTTAGTTACCTATATCACATTGGTCAGCAAGCTGTGACTCGAGAGCCACATGCATCTCTTTGGCTGGCCCCTTGTGGCTATTGGCTCTGGGCCCCCTTGCCACCAGGAGACTCTGTAAGAGGCCCACTCCAGCCTCCCCCTCAACCAGATAATCTTGTGGCAGGCTCCTTAGCCCAGCTCCCTCCCCATCCCCCATCAGAAGGCTACACCCATTGTGGCTCTCAAAACACTTGGTTACTGAAGGAATTTTTTAAAATGGCTCTTCTTATCTTTTGGGTTGCTGACTCCAGGGTCTAGGATTCAACGTGGCTTACTGTAGCTGTGCACTACACAGGTGTACTTTGTGATGTCAAAATGACTGAGAACTTAGGCTTTAGATGACATCAGACTGTGAATCCCAGTGATTATTCAACTTGGGGATGTTTTTAACAAGAAGAGCTCCCAACCATTCTTGTAGCTGTTCCTATTACCTCTCAGTGATTCAACAGACATTTTAGACTTCAGAGTGACATTCCTGGAAAATTGTTATATAGATTTTAAAAAATCAACTTGTGTTCTACTTTGTAGGAGGATTTTTTTCTCTAATTTTTTTTTTAAAAGCCACCTGACCAAATTTTTTCTCTTCTAACATTCTTGCATGGTGGTGAGTCTAAAATAATATGCAAAAGCCATAAGCCCTCTCCCCACATACATGAAACAAACCATTACTTTACAGTCTCTTGTCTAAGGTGTAGGATTGATTGTCATTGTGAAAAACATAGTCCTTTAATCCAAATGACATTTTAGAAATATAATAAAAATGATGTCTGTCAACTAGTCAGCTTTATCCATTGGATCATAAGTTCTACTCCTTATCCAGTTGTCCCTCATGAAGCACATTGCTTTACATGAAGTTAAAAGTAATCAGGGATTAAGACCTCTTCCAATTGATGGGCCCAGTATGATTTGTGACATAAACGATAGGCATCAGAATAGGTAGGGGAGATTTGATTGGACGTGTTAAACTACAGCAAAGTGAAAGAGCTGACTTAGAAAATGAATCTGCTTCTCTTGTAACTTAAAGACTTGCTAAGTAAAAAAAAGAAAGAAAAGAAAAGAAAATATAATGTTTCTGATGTTTTTCATTATTTTTATGGGAGATAAGAGATAAAAATATTTTGGCAATTTTATTTGTCTATCAATTGTTACTAAATGGAAAATGAAGTCAGGTGATAGTAAATAATATTTGTACTACAGACTGATTACTAGACAACTACCCAATAAACCTGGTTTATTGCAGCAGAGAAACTACTTTTCTGGAACGGTTATGACCAACACTAAATCTGTATTCTAAGTAATGTGTCAGACAAGGTACTATAAAGCTGCACTCTTCTGTCTTAGAAAACAATATTTTTCTTCAAGGATATACTTGAAAACCTGTTCAGTTAGGACTCTCTCTCTCTAAAAACCTATTCCTTTATTTCAGACTGGTTTGATTGAGGCATAAAAGAGTTTTCATTTTCATTGTCTTAAGCTTCATTACCTGCAAACAGAACCATAAGTATTTATAGTGCTCTCCTTTGAACATCTTCAGCCCTGTCTAACTAAATTCTATCACTGTTGGAAATATTGGAACTTAGAAACTCATGCTGCATTGATGGAGTGGTATGAAGCATGCATAGACACTGAATATTCCTTGCAACAGCCATATAAGTGCAGTTGTTGAGATGTAAAGGTGAGCAAGAGCCACAGTTACTAAGTGTAGTTTTTTGGGGTTTTTTTGTCAACTGTCTAACAAATATTACCTTGAAAGAGGACAGAAGGACACAGTTTCTAGGTTGGCCTTCTCTGAGCTACCAACTTAGTAGGCCTTTTGATCACTTGGGCCAGTCTCTTCTCTTGAGTGCAGAGCTGGACAATGCATAAGTATTTTTCCCCTAGTATAGCATTAGACTAAGTAAGGTGAGCTGAGCATCATTAAGTCTGTGGTTCCACTTATCAGCACCACTTATTGGCACTACTGAAACACTCAAGGAGGCAATTCCCTTACCTGGCTTCAAGTAGGAAAACTGAAAAACCTTGTTATCTGGGTTCATTTCTTCTACTCCTGTGGGGAAAGAAGCAGGGAAGTAGAGAGCTCTTCCTTCCCGTAGCCAAAAATCTCAAAAACCACTTTCAGCAGAGACCAGGAGTGAAGAAATGTTACCTGACTGGCCCACTATTGCTTGCAAGGGACCTATTCAGCAGGTCTGATTTGATATAAGTGACTGTGTTGTATTGGGGGAAATGATGCATGGGGTAGAGTTATTGGGAACTGATGGCGAGTATGTAGCATCAGTTATCAGGTTGAGTGCAGAGTTATTGGTGATAGAGTGGAGGAGAGAATAATGATAGAGTGAAAAATGGGGTAGAGAGAAAAGGAATGAAATGGAAAAGACAGATCCGTAGTCTACACTTGCCATGCTATTCGGTGGTAGTCGACAGGAGGTATGCAAGGTATGTAAAATAACTTGAGTACCTGCCATCCACTTACTAACTCCCATTTACCTTCCTGTACACACTGTGCTAAGATGACTGGAAATGCTATCTGGTCAACTTAGCACGATTTTAGTTATGAGGCTGGAGTTACAAATAAATTTGTTAGTCTTCAAGTGCCACAGGACTCCTTGCTTGTTTTACTGAACTAGACTAACACAGCTGCCCCTTTGGAAAGTGTTGAGCAGTAGATTGATTGAGCATATCTAGGCAGACTACTCAGTTGAACCCAGAAGAGTGCACTGATAGCAGCCAATTTGCTGCCGTCAGTATTGACATACCCAGGGACTGAAGAAGAGCCAGAGACTAAGGTGAATAGGGCAGGAGAGTGATAAAAATGGAAGCAGAACTCAGAGATCTGAAAGGACCTAGAAAATGAAGGTGTAACAACACAAGGGATATGGAAAATGAAGAGAGAATAGGTGTTACTACACTATAAAGGAAACAGACAGAGGTGAATCTTCCCTCCATTTTCCCAAGGTGCACACTATAGGTGAAGAAGAAATGACATGAAAATAGATAAATGAAAAAGAATAAAATGAAGGGAGGCAGGGGAGGGTAATCTAAGTTAATAGATCATTTAATGCCAAAATGTAACAGTAACTGAAACTCCTCATTAAAGTTGGGAGTGCCGAAAAATTGAGCATTACCCTTTTAATGGGTGGCAGAAGTCTATGAAAACTTCCATAGACAGAGCACATGCACATTTGAATATGGGAAGCTGATGGAATTTTTTGATTATCCTAAAGATATTATCAGGGTTGGCTGAACTAGTAATCTGGTCATGGTTCTTGGTGAGCAAGGTGGGTAAGAGTTACTTTTACTCCACAGGTCAAATTGCACAATAATAATTGTGAATAGTCTTTACATCAAAGAGAAGCTTTGGCTGTAGACCTGAGCAGATATCTAATTAACCTGAAACTGTAGGGCAACAAGAGATTCCCTCACCCCCTCCTGAGGTCCTTCCATGCCCATACCCTGTATTACAGCCCCTAAGAGACACACTTACAACAATTGATAACACTGGGTATCTTGAATCTCTGCTGAGAGATACAGACCACTTCTCTGCACGCTATAAGAGCTACCTGCCCTTCTACTATCAACAAGTTGAGACAAATTGTATATAGTCATAATAAGCACCAGAACAAGCTGCGTGTGTTCAAGTACTAGGCTAACATTCCTAATGGAAGAAAAATAAATTTTGTGGTTATAGTATAATAAATTAAGTCCATTGACAACACAGAAGTGAAAGAGAGTGAACAGGATGACAACAATGCCGATATTATTTTGAGTATGCCATTCTGGCAAATTGGTGGGTCTGATGGGAAGCAAGGAGCAGAGTGGCTTTGACAAATCTCATAGGCTATTCAGTCAAGACTAGAAGGCATGGAAGTCTGAGTCCCAGTCTGTAAGCCATAGCTTAGCTGACAACCTTTTCATTTTCCATCCTCAATATGGTAACCCCAGCAATATAACTCAGAGAGCTTCTGCTCTGAGGCTGCAGTACATTCCCATTGAAATCAATGAGGCTGCATGCAAGTAGAACTGAAATTCCTATTCTGTTTGATTTTCTTCAGATCCTTTATATATGCTCATCAGTGTAGTGTGTCTGAGTGCTTTCCATTAGTGCAGTAATTGACATGTCTGGCATCCGTCATATGTGGCTCAGGCTGTCTTTCTTCCTCTCCCCAGGAGGAAAATTGTGTAGATTACTGTTATTTCTGTATGGTGTGCAGTGTGATGTTTGTGAATGAAGTTAAGATGAGAAAGAGCACCTTGCACTTCCAATGGTTTTTGGTAGGTCTTAGTTTTTTAAGGAGTTTATTCCACAGAGTTGGACCAGCTCCAGAAAAAGTCTGTCTCCTATAAAAATAAGCTTTACCTTTGATACAGACAGTTCTTTTGTGCCAAAGGATTGGAGGCATCAATAGCAGTCTATGAGCTTTTGGCAATCTTTTAGGTTTCCCAATCTCAGCTAGTCAGGCACCTTTAAGGTAAAGACTGAGCTCTTTAACTTCATGTGAAATCTGTGGGGAACCAGTTTAGTGAGTAGAGGTTATGTCCATTTTGTAAATATCATTTTCTCAGGGCTGACAGTTTCATGCCCAGTTAGTTAGATTGCATTGTTTTAGTTCAGTCAACAGATAGTAAAGCTGAGCATAAATCTAAAATTTTGCCTTTATCTGTAAAGTGGATATTAGAAAACAAATTGAAGGTAGCAAAAAAATAAATAAATAAAAAAATCCAGCTAATCGTGGAAAACTCTTGGCTCAGGTCAGGGGTTAAAGTAAGCTGGAACACCCAGGAGTGCAGTTCCGGGGCCCACTATTTTTAGGCGCTCAGCATTCCAGGGCCCCTAAAAGTAGAACTGAAAAATAGTGGGCCTCAGAACGCAGAATTCTGGGTCCATGTTCTATTTTTAGGGGCCCAAACACTAGCCCCTAAAAATAGTGGGCCATGGAACGGTGTTCCAGGATGTTCCAGCAGACTGGGGGTGGGGTGGGGCTAAGGGCATCCATGGGAAGGGCTCAAGCCCTCCCCCAAACTTCTCGCCTTCCAGGCCCTGCCCCATTCTGGGCCCTGTTGCCTCCTGCCCAAGCCACGGTGCCTGGGTCTACTGCCCCAGCCTTCCCAACCATGCCACCACCAGGTAAGTGCAAAGGTAGCCAGCTTGCACTGGGGGGGAATTCGGGGCTGGCATGGGGGGTACAGGGGAGCCCCCCAGCACGGAAGGGGGGCCTACCAGCACGGGAGTGTTCCGGGGCCCCCCAAATTATACTTTAACCCCTGGTTCAGATTAAGAATTCATAGTAGCAGTGTATTGGAGGGTTTGAAATCACAATAGCAGGATGAGCAGAAAACTGTAACCTTTGCACCTGTTATAACAGTTAGCAATGTGTTTCCAATCTGCAGTTTGTATATTTTTATAATCTTCCATTATAGCATTAACAAAAAGTTGTCTTTAAATTTTAGGGGGAAGTAGGGGAGTTAATAAACTATTATAACAGAATCCTGTTTTTGAGTTGAACCAGTAATGAAGTCACCTTAGTAGCCCCAGTCTATCATTTTCTAGAACACCAGAGAATTAAAAAAGATACAGTGTAAAGGAGTTTGGTATAAAAAAACAAAAACAAAAAAAACAACAACAAAACTTCTTTTGATGCCATACGACATGAATTACATCTGTCTGAGCATATTGCAGAGCTTTCATTGTTTTGTGTAATGTTTTAAATTGTATGCACAAATAAATATTGCTCATGTGTGTCAGGCTTCATAGATGTATAAATTAAGGGAGATTAAACTCAGAATAGAGAACTTTATGATCCTTTGAGGTAAAAAGACACTAGGACCATTGATTTTTGTCATTGTAAATTATCACTCACATGGTGTTCATACATTAAGTCATTGTGGGTTAGTAAATTAACTCCCCAACTTTGAAAAGGTATATCAAAATCTGGATTTGGGCCATGATTCAGCAAAGTAGCAATGCAACAGCTTAGTGAGGGGCTGAATCAGGGCCTTAATTTGCTGATTAATGTTACACTGGTACTTGGGAAAGTTATTTTGAAGTGTCTGACACACTGGACAACTCAGACTGGAATTAAAGAATACATTTTTAACAGTGAGAGTAATTAACAGTTGGAAACATTTAACAAGGGTTGTGGTAGACTCTCCATCAGTGACAGTTTCTTTAAAATCAAAATTGGATTTCCAAAAGAGATGCTCTCAGAATTATTTTGGAGAAGCTATAAGGCCTTCATTGTACAAGAGGTCAGACCAGATTATCACAATGGTTCCTTCTACTCTTTGAATCTATTAAACTGGCCCTGTTTAAAAATAGTGGGGTTTATTTCAATTAAAAAATAAGCATATTAAACATGATTGACATGGCTATCAAAATTTTGTTTACCAAATCCATTGTTATTTGATAATGTTTGTGATCAATTTTAAAATATGTTAAAGAAACACAACATGTTTTAGAAATAAAAATATCAAGAATGCTAACAATTCTTTGGAGAAATGCAGTTTGTCAGTGAACTATTTTGTGGTTGGGAAACTACCACTCATTGTACAAGTCACAAAGCAAGCTACATTTAAAATTCTTTTACTGAGGAAATGAAGTGATAGTGCATTGGGTAATTCAGAACAAGTATTGACTAGTGTATTAAAATATATAACTGTCTTTTACTCTAGGTGGTGGATTATTAAACTTTATTTCCCATTCATATTTAAAACATTTTAACCAATAATTGTCAAGGTAAATTAATTTTATTTAATCTGTGGATGTCAGGAAACTTTTTCTTTGAATCTTTCTTTCAATCTCCTATCCACTATAAAAGCTTGAATATAATTTATACTGGTGAAGAATCAGCAACATCAGAGATACCCTGAATTAGCTTCAGAAGGGCTGCATCACTGATGCCATGAAGATGTTTATTGTTAAGGTGTTCCTCTTTCTTTCCTCCTCCACTGCACCCCAGTTGATTGATCTTTTCCTTTTATTAACATTAAAGTTAAAACAGTACACAAAAAACTAAAGTGGAAGAATACTGAAGTATGAGAGAATGGGGGAGGAGCACAAAGAGCAGAAGTTTTTGATCAAGTTACTTACTGTGAGTAAATTAGCCAATTATTAATTTTTTTCTGTTCACATGTGATTTGCAGATCATTTTTAATCTTGGCAATGTATAATTATTTGAAAAATTTGCCAGCTAGTTTAGATTAATGGGTTTCAATATATGGGTTGTTTGCAAATTGTTTTCTTTTACGATAGATGTTCATTATTCATTGTGTATGAATGGCTGTCTAAATCACACAATATTGTTATGTTGCCAAGTTCCAAATGGGCAGCCATGTTAGTCTAGTCCAGTAAAACAAACAAGGAAGCCTGCGGCTCTTAAAGACTAACAAATTTATTTATTCAATGAGCTTTCATGGGAGAAAATCCCACTTCATCAGATGCTGTCAAGATGGGGGAACTTACAGAGTGGGAGGAAATAAATGCAGGGAAGTGTAAGTCATGACATAAGGTCACACTGTAACAGCAAATCAAAGTTGTTCTTAAGATTCAAACACTGGGGAACAGCATAGAGAGGAAGATGAGGCCAAATCATCTGTTGTAATGAGAGAAAAATCCAAAGTCCCTATTTGGAAAGAAATTTGAGCTCTACAGCTTCTCTTTGAAGCTTTGATCTGGTGTTCCTCTGTCTGAGCACCGCAATTAGTAAATCATCAGTGGGGAGTGATCAGGAAGATTGAAATGCTGACCCACCGGTTTTAGAATATTGTGATTTCTGATGTCAGATTTGTGCCCATTTATTCTTTTGCTCAGAGACTGTCCTGTTTGCCCAATATATAAGGCAGAGGGGCATTTTTGCACATGATGGCATAAATCACATTGAATGAGCCTTTGATGGAGTAGCTGGTTTTATTAGGTCCCATGATAGTGTCTTTTGTGCAGGTATGTGGTATGATAAGGTCAGCTCAGAGGGCTACAGAAGGGTGTGCCACGGCAGATATGTAAGCCCTAGGCTGATAAAGGCTCTTTACCCTGGCTACAGAGAAAAGGTTTCTGCAGGCCAGTTAGAGACACCTGGGCTCAATCAAGGGCTGCCACAGACCTATAAAAGCTGCTGCTACCAGAAGGAAGGGGGGAAAAAAACTGAAGCTCCCTTTAGGTCTGGAGCCATCCCAGGCTGAGGAGGAAGCTGTTATCCCCACCCCTTTTTGCTGACTGAAAGAGATAGAGAGAGAGACAGAGAAAGAAGGAGACCAGATCAAACCAGACCCCAGGCCCTGGCATACAAAGGGGCCTGATGGAACTGGGGTGATAGGTAGGACTAGTGAATCACTCCCATACTGCCTGAAGGCACTCGTAGGACTTAACTGAGATGCCCAGGGAAGTCTCCCAGAAGACCCACCTGGGCTGGGGCAGATCGGCCTCAGGCCCGTACCGCCAGGAGAGAGTTTGGGGCTGACGGGTCAGGCCCTCCCCCAGGAGGGGCAACCCTGCCACAGTTTACTAATTGCAGTGCTCAGACAGATGAATACCAGATCAAGGCTTCAAAGAGAAGTTGCAGAGCTTGAATTTATTTCCAGATTTGACTGCATTGCTTCAGGACTTAATAGAGACTTTGGATTTTTCGCTTGTTACAACAGGTGATTTGACCTCATCTTCCTCTATATGCTGTTCCCCAGAATTTGAATCTCAACAACTGCTTTGATTTGCTGTTACAGTGTGACCTGAGCCCATGGCATACACCTGCTTGCATTTATTTTCCTCCCAATTCTGTAAGTTCCCCCATCTTCAAAGCATCTGATGGAGTGGGATTTTCTCCCATGAAAGCTCATGCAATAAATAAATTTGTTAGTCTTTAAGTTCCATGGGACTCCTTGTTTGCTTTACGATATTTTTAGTGACTGAATGGAACTAATGATTAAAGAGATAACAAAGTAAGTAAAAAGCAGCATGAACACAGCTGACCCAATCAACTGTTTGGATCTTTGTTTCTGCAACATTCGACATACATATCCTGTACCAGATATTCAGCTGATACAAATCAGCATAATTCCATTGACTTCAGTGGAGTTACACTCATTTGATCCATCTGTGCCCTAGTCTATACTTAGGGCTTTTTCAGTGGCAGTCAACTGTTTATGCAAGGAATGTAAAATTCCTTGTGTAAACGGCGGTGACTTTGTAAGTCACTATTACTCACTCAGGGAAAGCTGACTGCAAATTGCTTGTGGTCAGCTTTCCCCTATGCCCCCAGATCCTCAGGACTTCTGGGGTCATCTTCTGGGAGCAGCGTGGTGAGTTCATACTTGCCACAATCTGCTCCTGGAAGTCCAAACTGATGGCAGCAATTTTGCCACCATCAGTATAGACATACCCTGTGTCTAAATGTTTCCCTGTTTCACCAAACTCAAGCACCACATACACCAAGCTCAAGCACCATTTTAAGGCAGAAGAAAATGGGTTAGGGCTAGTAGATTTCATTTAAAAAAAACCCCACAGCTTATGTTCTCAGCATGTGTCCCAAATTGACTTTACTTTTGCCCCAGTTTCTTAAGCATGGAAGTCAATGGAATGCTTGGTGTCAGCAGCTGGTCTCTTTCCCAGATGTGAACTTTAGGACCAAATGTCAGGGAGCTCACAAGCGAGTGATGGCTTAATCACAGAACTCTGGTAAACCTCTTATTTCTACTATTCAAATGACAAATGTGGCCTACATTTTTGCATATATTAAGAACACAAACTTAGGGACTAGATTGAAGTAACACACCTAGAAAGGAGCCTTGTGATCTCTACCTTCTTTAAATTTCACCAATATAAACTGTTTAGAAGAGGCTTGGTCCTTTAATCCTCAGTGATTTTTGGACAATTTGTCATGTTACAATTAAGTGCAGATGGTTTGGAGCCGTAATGCAGATAAACAAAGATGCTTAGGACTGTTTCAATTTCCGGGCTGGATTTTAACAGTAATCCAGGTCTGAAATGTAAGAAACCTGTTTTTATCTGATTTTAATGCTCTTTTACTGTAATCACTGAAATATGTCAACTATCTGTCTGTAAAATAATACCCATTATAATATTTAGTGAAGGAATAAATCTTCTAAGAAGACTGTGTAGTAATATACAGCTCTTCAACCTCTTTATGTCATGTGACAATTCAACCATGCTAAAAATGACTTGTAGTGCAAGTAAGATTTGGCATTAAAAAGAAGATAATGCTATCCTGAAGTATCTGTGAAAGGTTACAATATAAACAAAATTCCCTTATTAGTACACAAATAAAATGACTTAAGAGTGCAAAATGGCTCTGATACCAAACTCCTTTTATAAAAATCTGATTTTCTTTTGTTAAAAACACACATTGAGATGGGCAATTTGGAAAGGCCTGGTAATACATTAGGGGATAGAAAGCAGGGAAGAGGAGCCAATTAAATTTGAATACATCATCTGCAATTGGTCTGTGCGAAAAGCATTCTTCGATGTTACGAGGATTAGCTAAGTGACCAGTCTACAATAAACTTTTTCTGATTGAATCTCATTTTGCTTGACAAGTAGTCCTCTAAATCAGTGGCTCTGTTTGTGGAGTAAGATAAGGGTGATAGAATCTGACCCTTTTAGAAACAATGTTACTTATTTTTTAAAAGTCAAGGAGGATTGGGCTGGCAAAATCTCACCAATCTTCAGAAAAGGAGTCATTGTAGCAATTAACAGAGTAGGATAATTTCAATTCCTAGTAAAATGATGGAACAAAAAACCATTTAAAGGACATCTGAACCATTATCAGCATGGGTCTAGAAATCTGACTGCCTGACAACTTTAACTGCTTTTTTTTCCTTGTATCGGTCTCTACTCCCTGATTCTGCAGTGACCCCTGCCCCTTTGGAGATATTTGAAGGTTCAGGGTTTTGGTGTCTGAAGCAAAACCAGCAAATAGATTTTAGTAAAATGTTTGGTAAATAGTCTGACAGTCAGGGGCATCACTGGTGCTGGGCACCTGGGGCATGTGCCCCAAATCCCAGCGCTGGTGCCCCGGATCTGGCGGGCCCACCCCTCTCCCTTGGGCTGGAGATCCGGGGCCCAGCCACTGCCAGCCGCAGCGGCCCTGTCTCCAGCTGCGGATCCGTGGCCCAGCTGCCTGCGGGCACGGCAGGGAATCTGGGGCCCAGCTGCCAGCAGCCCAGTCCCCAGCCGCGGATGCGGGGCCTAGCTGCCCACGGCAGCACAGCAGCTTCTGGCCCTGTCCTCGGCCAGGGGGCAGGGCCTGCAGGCCAGGGGCTGGGGCCTGGGCCCATGGCCCCTGTCCCTCCTGGGGTCAGCGACGCCCCTGCTGACAGTCTTACTTGAAAAATCGATTATGACTTGAATGTAAGGGATGTTGCGTGAAGTATACAAATTAGGGCTAAAAAAATAATTACTGGATCATCTCTCTTGTTAGATTATTTCCATAGAGGATGGGCTACTGTTTTGTCCAGGTTAGCTTTATGGAGCTATGCCCTCAGGCTGTGTAACTCAATGTACCTCTGTTGATGTCAGCGCAGCTACATTGATTCATACCAGCTGATGATCTGGCCCATTACTGTTTGGTTGCCAAAACATTTTTAACCTTCAGCAGCATTGCTTTTTTGTTGGTGATTGAAGTACAGTTCTATAAACCATTTCAAAAGTGTGATTTAATAAATGATTATGCATTTTCCAAGCTCCTGTATCTACTCATTTCCTTGAGGAGGGGCAGGAAACTGTTGTCTACCTGCTTCAGCTGGCAAATTTTTATCCAGCAAAACCATGTTGGAACTCAATGCTGGTAATGGCAAATACTCCCACCTTCTCTGCCACTTCCTCAAAGGGTTGAATTCCAGAGCAAAAAAGGAGGTGACAGCAACTAGTGACTGGAGGACTGGTAGAGCTGGAGTGTAGTCCCCCAGTAGTGGGCAGCTGCTTCTGCTAGAATGCCTTAGCAAAATCATATGCTACTTAGTGGTTCCTCTCTTTGTTCATAAAGTAAAAATCAGAGGTTTTGCAGCAGCTGCCTCTGGATCCTGGAAGCAGTCCAAGCCTGAGCTGTTTTTTGAGGATGGCTCTTCCCCAGTTTTTGCCGTTGTTTTATTGTAGCAGCTAGACACTATCCTTCCCTTCTGGCTGGCTTCCTTTCTCTGGTTTGCTTGCTCTTGCTAGCAGCTGCCACCATCCCCACCCCCTCAGCTACCTCCACAAGCAGCTGGAAAAATTTGGCTTCCCCTCCCTGATCATTACAGTAATTATCTGCCCATTTTTTGTCCCCACACACTGACATTATGTCTACACTGAATTTTTAGCAGTATTCCAACCTTTGTCCTTGCACCTGTTCAGTTGCAATGGTGAGCGTGCTATTGTTGCTAAGGTGCAATACTATCTAATCCTGATCAGGCCAAGCATGGGAAAGTGCCAATATAAATAAGACCCCGGGGGGGTTTGTCATTTGTGTAGCATCCCAAGAGACTTCACATACGACATTGCTTGCCTAATGTCTGTCTTGCTTTCATGTCTGCTTTCACTAACCAACAGGTGATTCCCAGCCCCTCACTTGAATTAGGAAATGGAGGGAGGGATGGGAAAATGCAACACTTGATTCAGGTTTAACTACTATTAAAATACAATGAAATATTGTAAGTTCATAACCTATGTGCTCCCAACTGTGAGTGTGTGTTGTGTGTTTTTCTTCCCCATTATGCTTGGTCTTAAATTCCTTTCTTTTAGTTTTATCCAGTTGTCCATAGTTACGCTATTTTGTGCCATCATAAATATATTTGGATTTCAGTATGGCTAAGAGGGATAATGAGGGGTAGCTTCAGGGGCCTGTGTTAGGTCCCATCTATAAGTGCATTATTTGCAGACTAATGAAATTCTGAGGTCATACTAAATTAGGAGCTGTTGAAAACACCACTGAAAACAAATAGTAATGCAATGGGACCTAGATAAGTTTAAATATGGTATAAGCCTTTAAAAAATATGAGTTTCAGCAAGGAAGGATACACACTAATAGATAGGGGGAAAGTTGGAGGTGACTGTGAAGAGTAGAATCCTGACAAGACAGGCCTTGGTGTAATAGAGCAAGTTGGCACTAAAGTTACGTGCACGTTTGCAATATAACATGGATGCAACAAAGCAGTTTTTGAACTTTGTGTATAGAAACTGCCCATCAGAGGGCTGGGAGATGATAGTTGACTGTTAAAAGACACACTTGCAATATTTTGTTTTGGCACCTCACCAAACACAAGATTTAGGTAAAAGTGGAGGAATTTCTTGCACTTTGTATTAGCAGCAGAATATCCATGAACTTGTCTTGTTCCAGGTCTGTTTTCCAAACAGCAAAGAATAGTCTCAGTTTCCCAGGCAGACCGTACACTACTAGATCCTTATATTCTCTTATATTCATCCAGTCCTCAAATGGTGCTCTGCTTCCTGTGTATTCAAGCTATGATGCAGCAGTGTCTTTATGATACATCAGAACATCCACAACCCTCGCTGCCTTCAGAAGGAAATACAAAGCTCACTTGTTTGTTTTAGGTTTCCCACAGTAATTAAAAGAACCTCATCTGCGTTTCTTGGAGGGATTAAGAAAAGAAGCTTTTGATACCTGTCTTTACAAAAAGAAGAGGAATGGTTATGTTTATATTGAAAAATAGAGTGTAAAAACAGAGTCCTGGAAATGAGGAGAGGTTAGTTGATGTTGTGATGTGATTGACACCATATGTGATACAATAACTATTTTGAGAACATGTCTGTTTTTGATTCTCTACACAGCTCCTTTTATAAATACAAATAATTTTCTTCATTTTGATTTTCTATTAAACTTGTAGGAAAATGTTGCTGGAGGACTGCCACCATAATAACCCATCATACATAATTCATGGCAAGCCTGCAGTTTCAAAACCTTGGATCTCTCTGTTCTTCTGACATATGTGTTTAAAACAAGCACCCTCACTTTTGCAAACTTGAAATGCAATCAGAATAATTTCCCCTCTCCCATCTCAACTGATAATTACTTTAATCCTATAGTTATGACCTGCAATTTTCTGTTTTGTAATGTTGAGGAAGAAAAGGCTACATTTGTCTAATGTGAGGTTCTCTTTTTCCCCTCAACCCTTAAAAAAAACCCTGTCATTAATTCAGCTTATTTAAACTCTGCAAAGTTCTGGATAAAGCACAAATGCTTTCTCTGCTTTAAGAACAGAGTGCCTGTTGAGTTTGAATTGCATTTCTGAAGCCAGTCACAGATCTCATATATGAATGATAAATATGCACAGTATCATCTTCAGTGGTTGCTGAACGTAATAGCAGAAAAGACGGTAAATAGACCTTCCAAGACATTGTGCCCTGGTTTCCATGGAGTCAGGAAAGTTTGGACTCAAGGCATGAGTCGTGTTCCTGTTAATAGAGAAATATGTTGAAATGGACACACAATATTGTTTCTTATTGTAACCTCTATTTATAACTTAGTATACTTTTTGTTGGAAGTATTAGACAGTGAAACAAAGGTTAATCTAATTCTATTTCAAAACAGCAGGCAACAGCTCTTACCTAAACTCTAGTCTATATTCCCCTCTGTGTTTCTCTGATTCAGCTGGATGTGGGCAACATTAGTGGTCAGTTGTAACCTATTATTTCTTCACCTTTAGGCTTTTTGTGCTAAATGCTTCTGTGTACTTGGCCATGTGGTCTTAGGTTTAGGTGAAAGGATCATCCTCTCTGTCTATAGCTAATTTGGGTAACCCAACAAATCCACTCATGTATGACCTTTTGTTTCTTAAACATCCAGGCAAAGATTTCTGCTTTTACTGACCCATTCAACCTAGACCCTTTGTCCTAACTAGAGCTGGGTGAAATTTTCAGCTAAAATCTTTTTTTTTGGGGGGGGGGGGGTGAAAAATGCAGATTCAAAACCACCACAACCTCTTCTCATTTGTCAGTTTTGCCAAATGGTCTTGAAAAGCAAACACTTAAAAAAAAAATCAAAGTATATCATTTAGTGATTTTAAAAATGAAACTTTTTAAAATTTTTTTATCTTTTTTTAGGAATTTCATCAATTTTCTTTTTAAAAAACTGAAAACTTAAGAACACTCAATCTAAATTAAACTTTTTGTTTTGGGATCATTTGAACCAAAAATGTGTGTGTGGGGGGGTAATTTTTAATATGCTGAAAATACTGAAATTTTCATTTTGGGTTGACCAAAACCAATTCCACCACCCGCAACTGTCCATGCACTGAAAAATCTATTATTCAGTTGCTTCAAAGTCTGACAGAAAACAAAATACTGCATCTTTAAGAGTGCTTACTTGGCATTTACTTATTTAGTTAAAGATCATCACCAAGCAGAAAACCCTCGGGAGGAGTAGATGGCTCATTGGGCCCCATGGGGAGGGCGGTAATTAAACTCTGAAGGCGAGCACTGATGTTAAGCTAAAAGCTCGTCTTTAAATAGTAATACACTTGCAATGTAAAGTGGTAGGCCCTCGGGTGCCTGTTGACATAGCGTTAGGAGCTGGCACTTTTTTTTATATAAAAGCTAAATTGAAGAAATGGTTATGAGCTCATCTGCATAAAGCAATACGATTCTGCCTGAGGGTGCAGGCAACAGGGAGTGATTAGTAAAACGTCTTTTTCCTTGCAACTCTCTTGCTCTGCTAACACGCCACTTGTCACTGAGAAATTTGAGACACCATATGCCAACCTGCAGCTAAAGAGACCCCCTTGCTGATTGCACATTGAAGAATTCCATATGAGGTGCTGTCAAGAGAAATTTTGAGGGCATAGGAAACACAGTGGAAGGAAAAAGCTGGTGTTGCCTTCTTGTTCCTTCTTCTCATGCTTCATCATCCCTTGTCTTGTGAGAATTTTATATTTTAAATAAAACTGTTAAAGGGAGAGAGTTAAAATGTCCGCCCCATAAGTGGGTTAGACTTCTTTTAGCTATTCTCTGTATTATACAGAAGCCTAAACTGACTGCTTTTTATGTAATTTATTTCAAAAGTGATTTGTTCAATTGTTAATTTTATATATAGGTTTTTTTTAAAATACCTAAGAAACAATTTGCCCTGTGACAGAAATAAAATTACTATCACACCATTTGCAAAACACAATTACTTAAAATACATAATTGAAAATACTGTAAAAATTAATGCACATGACTATTGTGACAAAATATTAAGAAAATGTATTTCATCACCACAAAACAACCTTAATTCTGACCCATAATTTTGTTGTTTTGATTAATAACTTTTTTAAAATAGGAGAAATAATTGATACTGCCTATAATTATATAGCTACATACTTATATGGCTATTGTCACCATACTAACTGAGCACCTCCCATTTATTAATGTCATCAAAACAGCCATTTTGCATATAGGGAGCTGAGGTGCAGACAGACTAAATGATGTATTTAGGATAATTAATTATAATTATTAATTATGAAAAAATTCCACATCCGTGAATGTTGTCAGCATATTTAAAATTCAACCCCAAGAAATGTGGCTTTTTAATATTCTCTAGAACTGAGTTATACACCTACATTTGTAGTAAATATCCCAGCTTCAGGGCAACTTGAATTCTAGATTGTTTGTAATATTTAACTGCCATTAAAAATGCAAGAATCTTAGGAATATGAGTTGATTTTCTCACAAGATGTAATGTTGATTCCTCTAGAGATTTGGATGTGAAGGTTCAGAGATAGCAGCACTATTTTACTTAACCCCTGTATTGCCATATTTTGAAATATATCCTGCGAAGTGATATTCCTCCTATTTGGACACATGGGCATCGCAGTATGGAGAATGCATAGGTGTGCCAACTTTTGTGCATCATGAATTATCATCCTACTTTCCTAAAACCTCAGCTCAGTTTCTTCATAGAATCATAGAACCATAGGGTTGGAATGCACCTCATGAGGTCATCTAGTCCAACCCCCTGCCAGAGGCAGGACCACTCCCACTAAACCATCCCAATCATTGTTTTGTCCAGCCGGGCCTTAAACACCTCCAAAGATGGGGACTCCACCACCTCCCTCGGCAGCTCATTCCAATGCTTCACCACTCGCCTAGTAAAAAAGTTTTTTCTAATATCCAGCTTCGACCTCCCTCACTGTAACTTGAGACCATTGCTCCTCATTCTGTCCTCCGTTACTGCCGAGAATAGTCGAGCTCCATCTTCCTTGGAGCATCCCTTCAAGTAGTTGAAGGTTGCTATCAAATCCCCCTTCAGTCTTTTCTTCCACAGACTAAATAAGCCTAATGCTTTCAGTCTTTCCTCATAGGGCTTGTGCTCCAGCCCTTTAATCATTTTGGTTGCCCTCCGCTGGACTCTCTTGAGCATGTCCCTGTCCTTTTTGTAGTGAGGAGCCCAAAACTGAACATAGTATTCCAGATGTGGCCTCACCAGTGCAGAATAGAGGGGAATGATCACATCCCTTGATCTGCTGGTAATACTTCTTTTGATGCAGCCCAGTATGCCATTGGCCTTTTCGGCCACAAGAGCACACTGCTGACTCATCTCCAGCTTCCCATCCACCATGACTCCCAGGTCCTTTTCTATAGTGCTGCTACTTAGCTGAATGTTCCCCAGCCTGTAGCAGTGCATGGAGTTTTTCCGTCCCAAGTGCAGGATTTTACACTTGTCCTTATTGAATCTCATAAGATTTCTATTGGCCCACTGTTCCAATTTATCTAGGTCTCCCTAAATCCTGTCCTTGCCCTCCAACGTGTCTACTGGTCCCCCCAGCTTGGTGTCATCCGCGAACTTACTGAGAATGCAGTCTATTCCATCATCCAGATCATTGACGAAAATGTTGAACAGAACCGGCCCCAGGACCGACCCCTGGGGCACACCACTAATGACTGGCTGCCAGCTAGACATGGATCCATTGATTCCTACATACTGAAACCGTTGATCTAGCCAGTTTTCTATCCACCTTATAGTCCACCTATCCAACCCATTCTTCCTTAATTTGCCAATGAGAATGCTGTGCGAAACTGTATCAAAGGTGTTGGTAAAATCAAGGTATATGACATCAATGGTTCTTCCTGTATCTAGAAAACCAGTCATCTGATCATAGAAGGAAATGAGATTGGTCAGGCATGATTTACCCTTGGTAAATCCATGCTGACTGTTCCTGATCACTTTATTTTCCTCTAAGTGTTTGAGGATGGATTCTTTGAGAACCTGCTCCATAATTTTTCCAGGGTTTGAGGTGAGGCTGACAGGTCTGTAATTCCCTGGATCCTCCTTTTTCCCTTTCTTGAAAATAGGTACTATATTTGCTTTTTTCCAGTCCTCTGGCACCTCCCCCATTCTCCATGAGTTTTGAAAGATAACGGCCAACGGTGCTGCTATCTCATCGGCCAATTCACTTAGCACCCTTGGATGAAGTTCATCCGGTCCCTTTTGAGGCTTCCATCACAGAATAGGAGGAAAACACATTGTGTTTGTTCACTTTGTCAAAAGAATGGAAGGAAGGAACTGGATGGCTCCACAGAATAATGATACATGGGGTCTTGCACAGCTAGGCCATTGGTTCATTTCCAGGGTTGCTAGACAGTGAAAGCCATTTCCGTCAACTAGATGATCAGTGGCCTATGTAAAATATATTAGTACTTATGGTCTAATCCCTGAAGATCAAGTGTCCACATCATAAAATGTAGTACCACAATGGACATTCTAGGTGAAAGGCTCAGCAGGAAGACCAACGAACAGATGAGCAGGGAAGAAGAACTAAGTTTTTACCCCTTGAGGGGTTGGTTAGAGTATCTAGGACAAAAAGAGAAACATTTGGGGACGTACAAGCATTTCAAAGGAGTTGTAAAAGATGGCACCTTCCAAAACACAGCTGAAGTGTAATGACAGGTTAGGGTTTGGGAGCCTTACTCTGTCACTATGCTGCTGCAGTACCTTTTCTTGAATGAGTACATGGAGGATTTCAGTGCTCCAGGCTGCCAACTTGGCACTGTTCACAAGCATGATATTTATTTTATTTATTTATTTAAGTTGTAAAAATGACTACATGATCAGGAATATGAGATTTGAGGGCTAATCAGTTTAGGATGCTACTCATATTTAGAATTATTGTTAATTATGTAGTGTATAGACTTGAATGGCCTCAATCTCCTCTTGCAATGCTTTTACATCAATGTAACCTCATTGATTTTCACAATTACTTCTGATTTACATTTCTGCAAGATGGTGGAGGGTTGGGTCTTATATCAGTGTAACAAAGTAGATCTTTGGAAGGACTTAAAGTGTTCAGCTGATGGAAACCTTGTTAATTTACAAATATTTGGTGACACTGTGTGAAGTTTACCTTGCATCGCAGGGAAAAGTATTCCAGATACAAAATGGACTGTAGGCTCTTTAAAAAGAGAAAGCGTAGTTGCATCTGGCAGCAAGTAAATAAAAGTCTAGTGACCTGTTGACCAGTTTCAAATATGAGGGACCAAGCCCCTCAGATCTCACAAAGTTTAGGGCAGTCATTCGTTAAGGTTTGTCTATTCAGTTTTTCAAACAGGAAACAGCCTGTGCTGTCCACAATAAATGAACCTAAGCCAAATCACAAAATGGGGAACCTTGCCATGGAGGCTATCTGTAAAATTTGGAGGGCACTTGTCAAGGCTTTTTCCCCACTCTGGCACTCTGAGTACAGAAGGTAGGGGCCCGCAACAGGCCAGAAAAGCCACTGGCCTTAAAGCCTGCTCTTAAAAGTCTCCAAGGCCTCCAATTCCTGGCCTTGGAGTGGTATCGCTGCCACCACCCAAATGCAAAAAAACCTCTTGTGACCCAGGAAGGCGCACTTGGGAATTCCTCCCTGTGAGGTACTTACAATCCTGTTTATTCCTCTCTCAGGAAAATGACTGAACTCCAGCTGCAATATGAGCTGGAACTGGAACAGGGTTCCCTCTAGTAGCTGCCTGTGCAGTCTAAGGCACAGGCACACAAACCTCTTGCCTTTCAGGACACAGAACCAGAACTTGCTTAAAAGGTAAACTCTTTAATCAAAAAGAACAGATGATAAACACAGAGAGTTGCTTCTCTGGGAACTAACTTAGGTAGTTACAGGGTAGTGGGGTGGGGGGTTGGGTTACATGTGCTTAGCCCAGAGAAATCCAAAAAACAAGCCAAAACCAAAGAAAATACCCTGACCGCGTCTAAGTAAACATTCCCTGTTCTACCCACGCCTGGTCAGTACCAAACTTAGCTTATCTCTGGTAAGGATGTTGCTGGATTCTTCCTCAGGCCCCTCTGGCCTCCTCCTGATCCTTCCAGGAGCTCTGCTGCATCCAAACAGGCCCAGGCCAGGCTGCTGTTACCATTCAAAAAGCTGTGCTTCGTTCCTATTGGCTGTCCTGGGACTCACTGACCAGAGTGTTAACCCCTTCCTCCCCAAGGGTTATTACAGCACTAAATGCATAATGGAGTAAAAGCCCTGCAAGAGTTCAGGTCCATTTTCAGAACAAGGTCACAAAATTGTGATATGTTTATAACACTGAACTTTTATATTTGATGCTTGAATTGAAGCTTTTAAACATTTCAGATTCTCTGGAATGAAGGAACTTGGTAACAGTCTGACAGATTAAACAAGGAGTCTAGGGCACTTTTAAAGACTAACAAATGTATTGATCACATGAGCTTTCTTGGGAGAAAATCCTACTTTGTCAGATGTTTGAAGATGGAGAACTACAAATGAATGGGAGGAATATAAATGCAGGGCAGTGTAAATCATAGGATTAGGTCAGACTGTTACAGAAAATCAAAACAGTTTCAAACACTGGAGAACTGCATATTAGAGGGAAATGATGTAAAAAGAAAAATTACCTATTCTAATGAGGGGGGGGACCTGAAATCTCTATTTAACCTAAAAGAATGCTGTTAAATCTGCATATGAATTCCAGTTCTGCAGTTTCTCTTTGAAGCTTTGATGTATAATCCATTTGTCTAAGGACAGCTATTAACAAATCATCAGTGCAGTGAGCAGTAAGATTGAAGTGTTCCCCTATTGGCTTTTTTAATGTTGCTACTTCTGATGTTAAATGTGTGCCCTTTTATTCTTTTATACAGAGAATACCCTGGTTTTTTTCAATATATATGGCAAAGGGGCATTTCTGTCACACGATAACAAACCACATTGGTAGATGGGCAGGTGAATGAGCCCTTGATGGAGTAGGTGGCTTGATTTGGTCTTATGATGATGTCTTTGGTGTAGATATGTGGCCAAAGTTGGCAACAGGGCTTGTTGCAGGGACATGTTCCTGCTTTAATGTTTCAGTTGTTTGGTCTGTAGATGCTGGTGAGTGTCTGTTTAAGGTTGGGGAGCTGTCTATAAGCAAGAAGAGGTCAGTCTCTCAAGGCCTGAGAGAGTGAGGGATCATCTTGTAGAAGAAACCGTAGATCTTTAATAATGTGCTGTAGAAGTTTGACTTGGCGGTTGTAGATGATGACCATTGGTATTCTGTTTTGGGTTTTTTTGTTGAGCTTCTTCTATAGTAGTTGACTTCTGGGTGCCTGTCTGACTCTGTCAGTCTGTTTCTTCAGTACCTACCAGGGGAAATGTAGTTTTAAGAATGCTCGATAGAGATCTTGGAGGTATCTGTCTGTGTCTGAGGGACTGGAGCAAAGGTGATTATATCTTAGAGCTTGGCTATAGACAATGGATTGTTTACTGAGTCCTAGATGAAAGCTCAAGAGATATAGGTAACTGTAAAGGTCAGTAGGTTTTCAGTATAAGGTGGCGTTTGTGTGTCCATCCTTAATTTGTACTGTAGTGTCCAGAAAGTGGGTCTCCTGTGTGGAGCGTTCCAAGCTAAGTTTGATTGTGGGATGGAAATTGTTGAAATCTCTGTGAAAATCTTCAAGGGCATCCTTACTTTGGGCCCAAATGATGAAGATGTCATCAATTTGGTATAAGTAGAGGACTGGTACTTAGCGATGAGAGTCAATGAAGCATGGTTCTAAGTTGGCCATAAAAATGTTGCCATATTATGGTGCCATGCAGGTACCTATAGCAGTGCCGCTGACTTGGAGATATAAATTATCTTCAAATCTGAAATAGTTGTGGGTGAGTGAAAAGTCACGAAGTTCAGCCACGAGATGTGTCATGACATCATCTGGGATAGTTCTCCCTATGGCTTGTATTATGTCATTTTGTGGGATGTTGGTGTAAAGAGCATCTATGTCCAGAGTAGCCAGAATGGTGGTTTCTGGAAGCTCCCCAATGGGTTGAATTTTTCTCAGGAAGTCTGTGGTGTCTCAAAGAGAGCTAGGAGTGTTGATATCATAGGATCTGAGGATAGAGTCCACACAGCAAGATAAGCCTTCTGTAAGGGTGTGCCAATGCCTGAGGTGATGAGGTGTTCAGGGTTTTCAGGTTTATGGATTTTCAGTACTAGATAGAATATCCCAGGCTGTGGTTCCAGGATTGTATCTCTCTTGATTTGTTCCTGTGCTGCTTTGGGGAGTTTCTTAAGTAAGTGGTGTAGTTCCTCTTGCTGTTCCTCAGTGGGGTCAGAGGGAAGTGGTTTGTAGAATGTTGTGTAGGAGAGTTGTCTGTAAGTCTCTTGATCATAATCCAATTTGTTCATGATGACAACAGCACCTCCTTTGTGAGCCTCCTTAATGATAATGTCAGAGTTGTTTCTGAGACTGTGGATAGCGTTGTATTCTGCATGGCTGAAGTTATGTTGTAAGGGATGTTGTTTGTCTAGGATTTCAGTTTTGGCACAATGGTGGAAACAATCTATGTAGAAGTCTAGTCTTATTCTGACCATTTAGGAGTCCATGTGGACTATTTCTTCCTGCAGCACTGGAAGGAAGGTATCTGCAGTTTATTGCATTGTTGGTGGACCAATTCTTTCAATCTGAGATGGTGAAATTAGTCTGGCAGGTGTTTGCTTGCAACATGTCATCTGTTTAGCAGGGAGATGAGAGAATGGATTCCTTGCTGGGAGAAGATTAAATACATTCTACTGACTCATTAAGGCAGGTGACTCATTACCTGAAGTGGGTAAAAGCAAGGTGGGATCATCCAGAAAGAGAGAGAAATTATCTAGACTGGGTGTAGACTAAAGAATCCTGAAGTAGGAATGCTTGTATCAATCAAACCAGGCAAGAGGACTTGTGCTACATTTAATTCTGTGTTACTTTTAATTTCTTGGTTGGGCATGCTCTAGGAAAAGGGGGAGTGGATTTTCAGTCCATGGAGCTGGACTTTACTATACAGCAGATTGAGAAGGGCGCACAGTGCTATATAAACATTAGATGTTGCATTAAAAATATTCTATTGTGAGCTGAAGTTAAAAAAAATACTGTCAGTGTCAGAGATGGTACTTATTTCTCATTCTTCCTCTCCTTGTTCTTCTTTTGCTGTAGTGGCTTTGACCATTGATGCTAATTAGTATTGAAAAGGACATTTTGGCAAGGCTTTTAAACACAGCTTTTATCTTCTTTACCAACAGGCAAAGTTGCATGTAATGGTATTTGACATCTAAGAGTGACTTGTAGGGTTTTTTAAATTTATTTTTAATTTTTAAAATTTTTAAACAAGTCCTTCTTATGCTTGAAATTAATCAGGAAATAAAGCACTTTTGTTCTCAGTAAACAAATGTATTGTGGGCTTAACCAAGTATGTCTGTCTACCTACCTATCATGAACTAGAAAGGAAAATATGAGTATTGTCAGTGTTGCATTGAAAACTAAACATTAAGTTCCTTTTATTAAAAGGTCCCATCACATATTCTGTTGAGTGATTGTCTTGGATATATGTACCTTTTTAAAATTATATATTCCTTTCCTTTTGTAGATTTAAGATATTTTCCCCAAACATCCAGTAATTTTTCACCTCTATATCAGTGGTTCTCAACTACTGTGTCAGGACACATTACTGTGTTGCCACACAGTGGTAAGTGTGTTGTGGCAAGCCAGGGAGACGACTGGATTTGTCCTGGAGGTGAGGGTATGATGGCGGGTTGCTATCTTGTGTAGGGTGGCATATCTCAGCCAAGTGCGTTCTGATTTGCAAAAGGTTGAGAACCACTGTTCTATATTATAATTTCTGTACAGTAGTAATGGGACCACAGAGGAATAAACAATCCTACTGGTTTCCTGCAGTTATTTCGCCATCTGAATTAGAGTTAGTGATCTTATATTTATGTGTAATTGCTCTATTGTTTTCAGAAGGTAATGTGGTAACTTTAGAGCATGTACTAATGCTGACCAAATAATGCCAGTATTATGATGACCTATCAGTACTATGTTTGGTGTGGGACTTCCAAGAATGATGATAAATTTATGGCACCCATTAGAACCAATGACTGACTAGCTATTTAACATAAACCTGCTCTCAGACATCGGACTAATGGCAACTCCTGTTTCAAGAGATTTCTGCTTCAAACGCTGTTAATCTAAATCTGTGCTATCAAAAATGTGTTATCTTTTGAATAATTTGCATTGCAAACTGCTGGAAACAAGGGGAAACAGGTAAAAAATATAAAAGATGGAGGGGATTCCTCTTTATATTTCTTTATATATATTGCAGAGACCTGTATATATATTTTAAGGACTTTTTGGCTTACTTTCTTTCCTACGGTATGGTTTCAGTAACCTAAGGAGAGAAATACACATTCCTTGTGCTAATTCTCCTTTTGCAGTTGTCTGCAAAGTATTTTGCTAATGTGAGATTAAGCTAATATGGGCCAAATTCTTTGAGGAACTATGGTTGCTTTCCACATTACTACTAGCAGTATCTGGTTGCATAACTGGTTATAGGAGGGTAATCATAATGAAGGAGGATCCCACAGCAGCATAGAGATGTTGGCGTAGACTAGAGGATGTGCTCAGAGGAAAGGGAGCATGCTCGAAGCTTTTTCATGAAGCTTTGCTGATATTTGTCTGCTCCACTGGGTCCTGAACCAAATCCTGCTGAAGTCAATGATTACAGTGGATTTTGTGTAAGGTTCTTGGCCCTTTAGGGCTATTAGCATCTATTGTTATTCAGAGCAGCACTAAGGCTGGGCTAACTTACCATGGTAGATTGACCTAATGCAGAGCTGGCCCAGTTTCAGGAGAATGTGAAGCTGAGTTACAGCTCTTTTTTTGTGTTCTTCACCACTGTAGTGTGCCTTGCAGCTGTACCTAGGGTTCTGGCAATATTTTGCCAAAGTTCCAGGTAGAGCTGGTCAAGAGTGAGAATTTTCCATCAGGAAAATCTACATGAAATATTTTATTTCAGGTCACTGTAAACCAAATCAGAATATTTCTAAAATGTGTTATTTCAAACCAGTTCAACAAAACATTAAATTGCATTTCCCTATCAAAGCATTTCCTTGTGGGAGTTGCTGTTTGGGATTCTTTTTTCTCCTGTGGACTGGACTTCTTGGAGGACTACTTCTTCCCCAATGCAATGCAGATTTTCTTCTGATAGAGCTGCATGGAAGTGTAGTCCCACCAAGAGACATGGTCCAGAGGAAATGATGAGAAATCAGGCCTCAGCACTCCAGCTCCAGGAGGCAACACATCAGTATGGGAAAATGCAGTTTAAGATGGAACTGAAACAAAATAAAATGTTTTAGGTCACTTCAAGTAACCAGAATGAACCATTTCAATTCTGGGAATGTTCAAATATTTAATTTTGATCCAAACCGTTGAAACTAAATGTTCTGACATTTCCAAATTAACATTTCTTGAAATTCCTGTTTTGCAGGGAATTAAACTTTTGTAGCAATTGGGACAAAACCAAAACCTTGTTGAAATGGTGAAACCTCCCTCAGTGTGGTAATGTCAAACTTTGCTTCTCTGTAGTGGTCTGTTTTTTGCTTTGAGATTTTTGTTTTGTTTTTGTTTAAACAATGTGATACATCAGGAGCGCTATGTCTAATGCCCATAAAACTTGTTAACTAATAACGGACATTGTTTGCATAATGGTTCAGATACTGAGCTAAAAGTAGATGCCTAAGTGCAACACATGGAGCTGATATGACATGCTTTCTGTGTGAAAGGCAATTACTGTGCCTCCACAACTAATGTGAAAAGAACTGTTTTGCCTTGCAGGCTATTAAGGTTTTCTTCATGAGTGAAAAAAATATAATAATCAGACTTTGCCAGGTGAGACATTCTTTTTATTCTAGAGAGAGACTTTGGGGCTGGAGTGAGTGTTTCATTCTGTAGGGTCTAAAATCTGCAGCAGTTGCTGTTAACTAAGATGTTTCTAATGGATACTTGGTGCTGCTTTTGGGAACAACATAATTATCTGCTTCTAGAGAACATTCTGAAGTTTAAAGATTTAAAATAAGGACCAAAGATTTGGGATAAGTATGTAATTAAGGATGAATTTCAGCCCAAGCTACCTTTACATACCTTAGACCTTGCGAACCTTTAGAACAGATCCAAAGTCTAATGAAGTCAATAGAAAGTCTCCAGCTGATTTCAGTAGGGTTTGGATCATTAACCTTGAGACACAGTTCTGCACTAAAAAAAGCAAGGAGTCTTGTGGCACTTAAAGACTAACAGATTTATTTATCGCATGAGTTTTTGTGGGAGAATGTCCCACTTCGTCAGATGCTTTGAAGAGGGAGAACTTACAGAATTGGATGAAAATAAATGCAGGGGAGTGTAAGACATGGGATCAGGTCATACTGCAACAGCAAATCAGAGCATTTGTAAGGATTCAGACTTTAGGAAACAGCACACAGAGGGAGGGTCAACTCATATTACCTGTTACAATGTGAAAAGAATCCATAGTCATGATTCAGCTCTGCTTTCACACAATTTAATTTGCATATTAATTCAATTTTGGCTGTTTCTCTTTGAAGTCTTGATGTCTCATTGATTTTCTTGATGACCATCGTTAACAAGTCATCAATGGAGTGATTAGGAAGATAGAAGTGCTCAGCAACTGTTTTTTTTTTTTTGTTTTTTTTTTGCATTATGTTGTCTGATATCAGGTTTATGAGTGTTAAGCCTTCTGTGTAGGGTCTGTCCTGTTTGTCCAATGAATAAGTTCTGCACTAGAGCTCCTGCTGGGTGATATGGCTGCACATCACTCCATTCTCCCAGTGCAGAGAACAAATGTTCTTTCTAATCCTTAGGCACAAAGGACCAAATTTTCAAACAGGTGCCTAATTTCTTCCTGTAGAATCTGTTATGGCAATGTTTTGTGTGCACAATATAGGCACCTATGCTTGAACATTTGGTTCAGAGTGTCAGCTTTAGATTCATACTACCTCATATGCATTAAACATTTCTTCTGAAGGAATAGTTGTCTCTAACAAAGCTTACGACTTCAGAACAAAAAGAAGCAAAACTAAAAAGCATAAAAGGGTATATTTTCCTTGCCTACCTTTAGTCTTAAAATGAAATATTTTACACAGCAGAAAGATAATGAAGGAAGAGAATCTTCCTGCTTTGGAGAACCAAGATTTTTTTTTTTTTTTTAAGCCCAGTAGACAGAATTTTTACTTGCTTTTTGTAGCACAGTAAAGTGTCATTTTCTTCTGTCACTGCTGAGGTCTCTCTTTCCCTGTTATTGGAAACTCTACTTTATTAAACCCGCAAGACCATATGATCCAAGGAAGATATTGTGGCAATAAGACCATATGTTTTCTTCACAGCTTTCTTTGTTGGTTGATGGAATTTTATCTCTTTATGTTCCTGCCATTTCTGTTTCTCTGAAGTCTCACTTATCTGTTGGGAGATGTTTTCATTTCACTTTAATTTTAAGACAGTTTTGAAAATCTCCCTTGTAGGAAGAAGTGTGTTTCAATGAAAAGTTTAGAATGTCATTCAATTTTTCTTACTGCTCCATCATTCAGATTGTTAGATCCCTAGTCTATTCCTAATTTTCCAATGACAATTATGGCCCTGATCATCTTTTCACTGATATTTATGTCAAAGTTTTCCAAGTGTAAGAGCCTGATTTGCCAATATATGACACTTCTATTTTGATAGTTGTGCCTATTAGGTGTTTGTTCCAGAATCTGAATATTTGCATTAGTAATAAGCTGACAGATGAAGAGGTATGCTTAATTGCAAGATGTGTTTGAAATGCACCTTTAATGTGTTGTTTTAAATACTTCTTTTGCAAAGCAATTTTTCTGACCACCTTTATTAAGTTTTCATGGCTTACTTAACAGAATCAGCTTTCTCTATTACCCCAAGTGAATTACTTAGACTAGATATCACAGAGTTTCTGTACACTTATAGTTTTAAGTCAGTTGAAAAATGTGGACAAGTCTCAAGCTTTAAAGAGAATAGTGACACATCATATATTTTGTTTATTAAAGAAAAATTGATATGAACATTATAGAACATTTTTAACTGTCATAGGTACAAGAGACAATTAAATGCCAGCATACTTAACCTACAAATTAGAAAATATATGGGGTGGAGGAAGGGAATGCTTATGATTTAAAGAAAAGAATTAATGATCAGCTGGAATGTTAAAATACTTGATATATCAGATAGGCGTAAAGTGGGCAACAAATATGATATGACTGCCAGGAATAAATTGAATTTTCTGTGAAAATGCAAGATGAAAGAATTATAGATTTGCACACTGTTCTGTGTATACTTATGTAAAATGAAAGATATAATGAATATGTTGTTGGACAAAAAATATTCCTGGTCAAGTAAAAAGATAGAAGAGTAAAAAAACTGAATGACATTTTAAACTTTTCATTGGAGCACACCTCTGCATAAAGGAAGATTCTTTCAAAACACACAACACCAAGAGAGAATGAATTCTTGGTCTTATCCGATATGCAAGACTTCTGTTGGACAGCCTATAGAGGAGGGCCTCTGCTGATCTGATATTATACAATGACAAAATATGTCTTCTAGTGAAATAAAAATTACTCTAAGGAGTAACACTAAAAGTTATAAGGTGAAATGCTAGCTACATTAAAATCAAAGGCAAAACTTCTATCTACTTAGATGGAGCCAAGATTTTATTCATAGCCTAATTTCCCATTCTATAATATCAGATTCACATCAGTGTAATTTACTTCTTTATTTAGTTCCGCTCTCACAGGCACGTGTGAAATAAAATTCCAAGAATTGGGTCTTCTGCAAATCAACATATGAAATTAGCATATTTTTCAAAGAAAAAATGTTTTATTTTCTTAAATTTTAATAGATTGTTTTATAATATACTCTTCAGTAGGATCCAAAGACCCTGTGTTCCAAATACATGCAATACAACTGGAGGCGGGGAAAAAAAACAAGAGGAAAGACTTAATTATAATTAGTACTGAAGCAAACATTGAAAATACCTTCTTCTCTTGTTCTTCACTGATTGATCTGTCAGAAACATGAGGTAGGATAGAATGTTGTCTGCTTATGTAGTGTTGCTCATAAAAATCAGAAAATATCTGTGCTTCATTGTTCAGACTGTCCTCAGAATAGCTTCTGGGAGCAGTTTAATGTGTTATAAAGTTGCTTAAACCTTCCCATTATTTGAACATAAATAAATAAAGAATTCAAACCTTGTTTGAAATATCTATAATGGCTCCATCATTTGCATCAAGGACTTGAAACTTGGGAAATGGATCATCCAGAAGTCAGAGAGGTGCATTCTGCTGGAAATTCATTTAGAACTGGCAGAGCTATAATCTGTTGAAAAAATGACATTTTGTCCTCTGTGTCATGCTCTATAGTGCTTACTAGAGGATTTCTGCAAAGGAAAACGTTCTATATGCCCTGTCCCCAACAAGCTTGCTTTATGACACCATCTGCACTGAGTATGCTTTTGAGCATCTCCCTGCATATATTTAAAGCAGTCATGTATGTGGAATTGTAGAGGCAACCACTGTACATGTGTGTTAGTAGGGTGAGAGTGAACTAATTTGAGCAAGGGGGACCCAGTCTTGATAATATTGGCACACCCTACCATGGAATCGCATTATTGTAGGGTTAGAAGGGACTGTTGGATACATCATGTCCTCCTGTTGTTCTTTCTATTCAATGATTTCTGCCACTTCCCCCTCGTCTGTAGGGTATGAACAGCAGAGTGTGCAGGAAGAGGAGGAGGTGCAGATATTGCACACTCCCTCTTCCTGTGCAGCAGGAGACTTCCCTGCCCAGCATTGGAGAAAGCCAAGAAGCAAGAGGGGTAGGTGGTGACAGAATGAATGAAAGGCAAGAAGGTGTATGTGGAACTTTAATTCAGGTGTTTTCTGAGCGCTTGGGTTTACAAACTTAATGCTCTTTTAATGTAGCTCTTCAGATATACTGTCTTAGGTCTTAAAAAATGGTTTCATATAAAATGGGCCCACTTAGGTCGTTAGCAGGGTTAGGATCTTTAAGTCTGCTGGACAGACCTCTACCACTTGAGCTAATGGAGTATTCATTTGTAGTAACCTGTTTTCCTTTCTGATGAGTCAGGCACCAGAGAGGAATGAAAAACATCCTAGCAAGTGGATTTCACAGCTGTTTTTTGACAGATGAATAGTGGGATGAGAGCTGGCTGAATAATGGATTATAGAGGTCACTAGAAATTTAAAAAAATAATAAATAAATTGGATCAATCAAAGTTGCATTTCACCCAAAATAAAACATTTTAATGTTGACTGTTTTAAAATATTTTTAAGTTTTAAAAATTAAAGGAAATTTCAAAACTAAAGGTTATTCTGAAAAAAAAATGAAATGTTTCATTTTGAAAATAAGACTAAAGAAAACATTTCAGTTTTTCCTGAAATTTTTCCTGAATCTTGGTGATTTTTTCCTGAAATACAACAAATTAACAAAAATAATTTTAAGCTTGCCAAGCATTTTTTTCATGCCAGATATGCATTCTTTTGTTGAAAAAAAAATAATGGTAGTAAATTTTTGTCCCACTCTTACTGGAGCTCGGGAATCCTGGGTTCTTTTTTTCAGTTGACAGTTTTCTAGTGGCTGTAGTCCCTTCAGTGTTTTGTTTTGTTTTTTCACCCTCTCCTTATTCCTCATTCTCCTCCCCTCCACTTCCCAGACCCGCTCTGTTCCCTTCAGCTCTCCCTGGGGAAGAGGGGAATCAGTCAGAGGCATACAATCAACATGGAAAACATCAGCCCAAGTGGTTAAAATATGGCAAAGTTAAAAGCAATACAAAATGGGGTCTTACAATAGAAGCTATTGTGCAACCTTACATATAGACATAAGTCGTGTGTACACTTAAAATTTATACCAACATAGCTCTGAAAATTCATAGTCCTGATGAACATAACCTGTTCCAGCAAAACACCCAGGGAAGATACAGCTATGAGGACAGAAAAGTGCTTCTATTAGAAAAGCTAATGTCAGTGAGATGATGTTCCTACGCCAGTAGGAAAACTCCTTGTATCATTCATAGATAGATAGATAGCTGACATACATGTTTATGTCTTTCTTCAGGGGCAGAAAAAATGTATTTATTTTTATTATATGTAATGTTTATTTAAAAGTAAATAATAACCAAAAATCACTAAAACATCTTTATGGGAAAGAACTGTTTACTTTCTCAATAAATTTACACATCAATGGAAAAACATTAATGATTTCATAATGATTTTGTGTGCATATTATCACTATTTGTTATTTTCCTTTGAAGTTACCACTATGTATATGCTTACTTATTGTTTAGGACATGTATAGAAATGCAGATATAACAGAAGGCAATTAAAAATTCTCTCACCATCCTTGATGCAAATAAAGAAATACCAATACAGTGTTCTAAGGATTATTTATTACTTCAGAGTTTAAAAAAAGGACATATGAGAGAGACTGATTTTTATGTATTATAGTGCAGAAATAAGATAGAAAAGAGAGCACAAGAGAAGCAGAATGAGTTTTATGATGTACCATTTTTTCCTCTTGTTCATTCATTGTGTTCTTGTCACTGATGTCATAATGCTCTAATTTTCTTTGGTTGTCAAAGTAACTATCATTTTGGCCCATCCACTGATATTAATTAAAGATGTCAAGTGAAGGACAACCAAAGAAAGATGCAGAAGAAGAAAGAATATTAGGAGAGCAGAAAAACATTAAAAATTCAAATGTTTCATGGAAAAGAAAAAGTGTCACATAAACTTGGAGCATTAATTTGCGTAATGCTGAAGTTCCACCTGGATGTAATAATCATTTTGATTGGAGGTCAGTAAAAGGATTGCCTCCTGAGTTTAATTTGGCTCTGATTTCTACTTTAATTGTTCTGATTTTAACAAGTGCTTAAACCAACCTCTTTCACTGTGCATACAGAAAACGGGACTTAATTGTATCTGTGGCAAAACACATGATTTGTTTTTTAAACGCAGACTGTACCAGGGGAAAACTGAGACAAATCTTGTAAACAAAACAGAACAGAACCCCATTCTGTTCTGCCTAGACCCTATTCTGGATAGGTTATAAATGATAAGTAAGAAAGCATCTACTCAACATCGCTCTGTGAGCCATTGCTTATTTTTAAGTTCTAAACTACCTATCTATTTCTTAATCTCTCTGCCCCTCTGGATATATTTATGTATAAGTTTCAAAATATTGCATTTATTACTTTTAGGACAAATGAGTACCATATTATTATTAACTGGCACTCTCACAATTTCATACTGTTAACTGTGGATTTAAATTGCAGTAACTCACTTATTCTTTGTTTGCTGGCCCACAGACTTTCTTTTCTTTTTTTAACCTTGGTATAGTTTTGTGCTCAGTTCCCTATTAGCAATAGCAATACACAAAACATCTTTTTGAAATTTGATCTGAAGGTCCTTTAATTCACATCCAGTATTTGTATTAAACTGGGATTTAACTGCAAATAAAAATGTTGAGTATTTCTGTTCCCCTTGCAGGCCTCGCAGGCTTAGGCTAACATGACTAACATTTTCAAATATGAATCAGCTTGGGTTCCTCAATTTTTTAAAGCTCAACCATAAAAGAGTCCTGATTCTCAGAAAGAGCTAAGTACTAGCTCTCTGAAAGTCAGGTTCTTTTTAGGAAGTTTTAAGTTGAGCACCAAAAATGCTGAGGCACCTTAGATCATTGTTCACTAAAATTTATGGCCTCATGTGTGTGAATGATGGCAAGAAAACAGCATTTGCTCCAGGCTCAGATCTTTTGGATTCTATTTCCTGCCTTCTCCAAGAGGCAGAGAAGACGATGGCCTCTGAGTTTGCACTGTTAGATTTACTCTCTTTCTGATGAAACATAAAATAAAGGTCCTAGTTGTGTATCTCCAGTGAGTAGCCAGGTGGAATTTAAATATTCCGAGAGACCTTTACCAAAGAACAGTGTGACAATGAATACTCTCCAGGTAGGAAGTTATATGAAAACCCTGAAAGTGCACATTTTGGTCAAATCCTAAATGTTTTAAAATCTTCATGCACTTTTTATCTTAGGAGGTAAGTGCTGCCTTACGGCATCACTCACATCTAAGCCCAACACCACAAAATCTATAATTGTGATTTATTTATACCGGTTGAAGGCGCTATGTAAAGGCTTTGTGAATTATGGGAACTCTGAAACGAAAGGAAGTAACTGATGACTGGAAGATGACTGCAAGGCTACTGTCATATCTTCTCTCTCCCTAAACTGTACACTCGCTAGGAATACCGTGAAGCATGTTAATCATAACCCCATCAGTGTTATCTACCAGTTAAGAATCTTCACAGTTCAGAGGACCTGGCATCAAACCTCTCAGAGAGGGACCAAGAGCTTTGAATGGCAGTGTGAGAGCCTTAATCCCATGAGATAACAGTAGTTAAGGGAGGGAACCTCATCAGTGACTGTATTTTTGCTTTGTGTTTGTAGAGCATCTAGCATTGTGGGGTCCTGATCCATGACTAGAGCTCCCAGGGGTAACCACAAAACAAATAATAAATAACTCCTGTGTGGGTGGAGCAAATATTGCCATCTTATGGAAGAGTTCCAGAAAAAAAAAAAAGAAATCTGCAAACATGCCACAGGTTTGTTTGCTGACCAGTCCCTGTGTAGGAAAAACTCCCACCCTAGGGCACAAATCTGAACCACAGGGAATTGTTTAAAGAAAATAGCTGAAGTGAAACTGCAAAATCTTTTCAATAAATGAATGGTAGACCATTTATTTTTAGCTTTCACTATTAGTGCACTTGTAGATGTCTCTATATGAATGTTTCTAGCTGAGCCTTGCTGACATAGTGACACCTATAAAATGGTATATTGTATGGGCAGAGATCAGAAAGCAGTGTGTGGCGCAGGAGGGCTGGGGTGGGTAGACCGGCAGCACTGCACCAGGCTGCCCTTTTGGCCACTCACCTGGATCCTGGCGTGGGGGGGGCAGCAGCGCGGCCACACAGGGTCCGGCATGGGGGGAGGCAGTGGTGCAGAGCTGTAGCGCTGCCGATCCACCCACCACCCCTTCTCCCAGCCATGGGTGCTGTTCTCTGCTTTGTGCTGGACTAGCGGGGAGGGGCCGGGAGGCAACGCAACTGAGCGGGCAGGAGTGATACCAGCTCCATGCTGCCTCCCATCCCCTCCATGCTGCTCCGGCACAGAGCCAAGAGCAGCGCACATGGCATGGGGGGGGGAGGGGCTCTGGCAGCGCTGAACGCAGCCGTCCTTTTGGTTGGCTTGCCTGATCCATGCCGGCATGGGATGGCTGGGCCAGGATGCTCCCCCCCTCCCAGGGCATTTTGGCACCCTTCAAACATTGGCGCCCCCTGCAATGCTTACAGTGCTTACTGTGTTCCACCGGCCCTGGTGGCAATGCATGACCCTGAGCAAGCAATTTGGTGTGATCATTTGCCTTCGCCTTGTGTAATTCGTCAGCCTAAGATCAAATTACAACCCCACCCCCACTGTAGACAAGCTCTGAGAAGTTGGTAAGTGGACACTTTGCTTTCATAATGCTGTATGATGCTAACCAGATGCTTTTGTAAATTAAGGGCTATTTGGTTTTACCTCTGCTAAAACAACCTGTCCTTTTTTTTAACTATTTTGTTCTTTCTCACACACAAAACAGTCCATGATAGAGAAACACTCTGTGGACGCAGTTGTTTGTGAAGCAAAAAGTGTCAGAAACCTGTATGTGTGTGTGTGTGTGTGTGCGCGCGCGCGCGCGCACGCGCCTCTCAAGTTATCTTTAAAGGTGACTTGCATATGGGAAACAAAAAAGGCAGATGTCCTTTTATGCTCCTTTTTGCTGTATAAGGAAGGCCTGAAAGGCTGGCTTTTTGATATAAAAAAGTTTTTGTTGTGTTTCTTTTTCCTGTTGTAAATCAAAATTTTTTTTGACCTTGAAGAGTTAGTGATTACTGAAGAACTAATTAAATTATTACATCATGAAACAGGTGATGGAAAGCAGTGATGCAGAACAGAGAAGGGATTTTAGTACAAATGTTTACATCTCTTGATTTTTTTTTTTATGGTTCTTTTTTACATCTCATAAACTCCAATAACTAATGAATACATTGGTGAAAGGGTGTGATGAGTGAAAACTCTCAGGAAGGTCCACAAATCCTCCACCAAAACCAGTTAAGTCCTGATGGGACATTACTACAGTTAAAATACAAGCAAAAAGAGATCTATTGCCACAAGCTGAAGCAGACTGATAGACCAACAGAAATTTTGTTGATATATGGTAGTGCTGAATGTTTTGCACTGCATGTCAACCAAGGAATATTTATTGGCACTGTACTGTATTTATATGTGCAGTACCACTCTTCAAGTGTAGTAGTATTTTAAAAGAAGGTGCTGGAAGTCATGAAATATGAATAGGAAATTTGAAAGACCTTATTTTTGTGCATTTTTTAACTGCTGTTCAGCAGATCTTTATGTTAAAATTATATTAAACAATGGGGGGCTAGATTCATCCCCACATAACTCCACTGAAATGGATGGTGTTTAAGTAAGATGAATTTGTCCCTGAATCAGTGCAAAGCAACAAATTGCAGGTGTGTTTATATTCTTCAGCTCTTGTATGTAGGCTCTTTTACAGTCTTCTCTAGAGTCAGCAGAAACATTTATGCTGATCTGGAGAAAAAGTAGGTGTTCCAGAAAAAAATAAATCTGAAATAGTATGGCTTCTGTCAGTGCCTGAAAGAATGTGATGCAATTGTCACAAAATTAATTTCTTCTCATACATAGTACCTTGTGATGCTCCACAATGCTGAAATACACATTCAGCAGTAGGTGGCTAACAGATCATTTGATCCTTAAAAAACAACCACCTTATATTTGCAAATATACATATTATTAGATAAATAATATCTCAGATTGATTTAAGAGTTACACATACATGTCAATAGGGCTTTATTCTCATGTGCCAAATGTTTAAATAGAAGGCCTCCTCTTTAAGCATCTACTTCCAGATTAAAATAATCGGTCTTGTTTTCAACAGTGGAAGTCAACTCTGGTGCATATGGTGTGGAACTTAGCTTGCGGGTTCTATCTGCGTTGGGCAAATGTTTTCCTCTTTTGTCCAGTCTGTCGCTGCCCCCCCCCCCCCCTTACACACAAAGGACCGTGACTAGAACTCAGTATTAACTTCTCTGTTTATAAATTGCATGGATGAAATCTTGACCCTCTGAAGTCAATGACAAAACTCTCATTAACTTCAAAGATTTCATTCAAGGAGTTAAATCAGCCCACCATTCAAGGAGTTAAATACGCCCATACAATATATTGTATTAACAGAAATAGCTTCAAATACTGAGCTGTTAACCCATCAACAAGGCAGGTGGTCATGAAATAATTTGTGGGTTCTAGTGTCAAATATTTATTTCAGTATCGTTATTTTTCATATCTTTGCTATTTTGCTATGTTTTTAATGTCTTAAGAGAAACATCCTATGTTATGCATATATTCCAAATCCCTCTCCATTCCCCATCCCTTCCTTTTAATACTTTGTTAAATGTTCAACTAACATATAATTAGTGTATACAATAATATATCTTTTACCCCATAAAGCAAATCAGGCAGATGCTGATGCATTTAAAGGTATGTGTATGAGCAAAATGATTTCATCTCTTTTTAATCTAATACATTACTTTAGTTATCTTTACCTTAAGGCAGTCTTTATCTTAAGCAGAGTAAATGGAAAGTGCTGATACATGTGGCTGAATGTTTATTAAAATAGATATGCAATGGAAAGAAGAAAGGCAAAGCAAATGGGAAGACATGGAAGTGTATCAATGCAGAGACCTTTTTTCTAAAATCCTGCAAGGATTTCAGTTGTATCAATAAGCAGAAGACACAGGAAAGCCTCATTTTCCACTGAAAAGTTGAAGCAGTTAATGGTAGGGTAGGGACCAATCAAGAAGGTTTTGTGTCTTTGCTAGAATTCAAGATAATTAGTGAAAGGCAAGATCCGTCAACTTGGTACCTAAGCTATGCTCCAGTAAAAATTGCTGAGCGCTTTGTAGACCATTGTGGGATTGGGAGTGGGATTTTTCATAAGAGTGTGAATGTTTTAGAAGCACAAGTCACAATGACTTTCAGGGAGATTTTTGCTCCTAACTCAGTGAGGTACTTTTGAAAATCCACCTCATCCTGTTTATTTGCACTTTTTATTCCTGAAGAGACACTAACGGCAGGGGAGTGTGGCATATCTATAATAAGACCCCAACCCCCATACTTTCATATGTAATATGAACATTTTAATTCCCACAAACCTTTTGATCACAACATGAGAAAAAGAGAGACCATACTGTCGTCCCAAGCTTAGTAAAATTCTGCAGTTACTTTTACTCAGTTAGCCTTTGGTCTCTAATCTGGTATTTACAGCTCCTTTGCTGTTGCTTGGACTCAGTCTTCTACTGAAAATAAACATAATTAACAGTGTAAGCAGTTCTTTCTGTTTTTGAAAACCTTCCTTAGAGAAAAAAGCTTTGTGACACTTGTAGTGACTTCATACTTAATTGATTGTGAGAGAGTCAAGGTTAACAGACTGTCTGATAAAGCGATGATGGGTTTATTGTTACATGGGAACATGTGTCTGACTGTTTTTTAAATATGGAGACAGAACTGGGGTAGAGAGGTCTCTCTTGGAACTGACTGTAATTCTGAGGCACATCATTTTCACTTTTCAGGCCACAATTCTCATCTAGCTGGGGATTCCAGCTTAAAGTAGGTTTGTGACTCTGGGTCAGATGCTAATGGCAATCAGCTCTCATTATGAACTCACAAGCCCTATGTGTAATTAAAAATGATTGGTAGGAGTGCTGCTTTAAATCCTGACCAGAGCTATCATGAAGTCTGTTTTTGTCCCCTCTTAAAAGGAGTAACTTTATATCAAGTCTGATAACTGTGGCAAAGCTAACAAAATATATTCCTGCCAATGGACAGCTAGACAAATTAGGTAAGCAGTTTTTCTCTTGCCAAGAGAGGATGAAATGAACTGAGAGCAAGGGATTCATTAAAAAAAAAAGGGGGGGGGGAGTGAATGTGAAGTCTCTCCCTACTTGCATTTTCACTTCATACCATGCAGATTCTTCCTAAAGTGACCCTCTGTGCAACAGATCCATATATTCTATGACAGAACAAATAAAAGAAGCCTATGCTATTTCCATGGTAATATCAAGTCACATTCTGCAGGTACAGCAGCTGCTGGTTAGGGCACAGACTAAATGAAGACTCCTGAAGGCTCTTAGTACTGCAGTGTTTGGCCAAAAATAACTTGGCATGCCACAGTTTCCCACAAACCCAATGAGAGGGAAGGATTAAACTGACTGGCAAGCAAACTGTCAGCTCGTTTAGTGTCTTCATGCTAAGAGGAACAAAACAATTGCTGTAAAAATTTGAGAGAAAAAAATGTGTATAGTTTTGCATGTTATTTTTGTGGCCTAAACAGTAAAACATGTTTGCTTTTGAAAGGAATAAAAAATATGTTTCTTCTACTTCACTGCAAGGTTACCAGATAATTTGTTTTCTAGCGAACTATTTGTAATGACAAACTTTCTGAATTGGAATTAGTGTTTTTTGGAAGTAACAGTAATAAAACTAAGCCATTATTTAAAATTCACTCTAATGAAAATAGACCAGTTTTCTTAGTCAGTCTTGAACTTTTCAGTGATATTTTTTTTTCTGAGAGGGACACAAAATGATTACTTCCATAATTATCTGAATACTGAAATCATGTTCATATTAGATATCACCACACAATATTAGAGTCTGCATCTGTACTACCTGCCTTGAGTAGGTTTCAGTGCTTGTCAAGTGTTGCAATAGTGCCCCATGAGTATATTCAACATGAGCTGGTAGAATGAAACTGTTTTTGGCCACTTCTGTTACCAAGTGCATACATATGTAGTGTTTATACCTGTAATGTGTCTAATTAAGTAAATTAGAACTAGATCAGACACTCTTGAGTTGCAGCATTTGGAAAGAGTGCTAGCAGGCCATGCCAAGGGACTAGAGGATTCAAAATCAGATTTGAGAAAGCAATCAATGTGGATATGGATCCTTAATTTTCTTACATAGATGGTCCTTCCAGATGGGTGCTGTGGTATACAAGTTGCTCATGGAGGACTTGCAACTCTTTTGTGGAAAGGAGACTTTAGATGTACGGTTGTCAGCTCAATGTCTTTCATAAGGAGTTAATAAGCTTGGGGGCTCTACTCTGTCTTTGAGGCAGAATTTTCAATGTGCAAATAATTATAGGTACAAATGCTAGCTTTCAGGGAACTAACGACTTGCTTTTTGGCACACACAGGTAGTTAGGTGTCTAAATTCAAACATTTGCACCAGCAACTAATTAAACCTTCAGAATTAGACTGTTTTTTAAAGATTTAGTCCCAAACATTTTGACTTGGTTACCACTGCTTAATAGATATTTGTACAGAATATAACAGGACTAATACAAAACCCTATAGCTTGTTGCTGTAATGAAATAAAATGCTGGAGTACTTGCTACTGTATATTAGGCCTTTTTTGCAAAATGTGTTACTTATTTTTCTATAAGTAACAACAGTGGACTTAATTTCCATTTTGCTATTATGAGGATGCACTTCACTTTTACTTTTTATTTCCTTCACTGGGCTATTTTCTAAAACACTGGTTCTATAATACTGCCTTAAGAGTTAATTTTAAAACATTCAATCAGGAAAATCCACCTTAATATTGAAAAATGGTAAGCAAAGGTAAGCTTATGCCTCATCCAGATGTAATTACAGATTCTCCAGGGAGTCTCCTGTAGCAGAAGACTTTCCATTTAATATATTTCTTTGGGAATATACTATCTGAAATGCATACTGAAGCCTTTTGTGAATGCTTACTGGAATAGCCTTGATTTTTTTTTTTATTATTATTATTTTAAGAGAATTTCTGTAGAAAATTACTTGTTCCGAGTGTTTTGTTGGTATCTTATTTTACAGAAAATGTATTTGGTTGTGCTTTTCTGGAGATGTGATCCCTCCTAAGTGTATATTTTTAAACACAGGCCTTCTAGTATGACACCTAGTGGGCAATCAAGATAGATCTTTTAGAGTATCATTCACATTAGACAGGGATGATTAGCTTTTATCAGATCTACAAATACAGTATGTGAGAAAAATATGTGAAGAAGCATAAACATTTCAGAGGGATTCTTGTTGGCAACGTGCATTACCTCCATGGCCTGTAATGCAAAACATTGTGTCATTTAAGGGAACATCAGGTATTTTTCATCTCGTTCAAACCATTAGCTATTACCAAAGGACATTAGAACATGCATCAGTGCAACCTCACTGGTTTTTATGACATCTGAAAATACATAAGAAAGCTTCCCTTCCTTTGTGGGTTTTTTCCCCTCCAATATAACTCTAAAAAAAATATCCAAAACCATGCTGTGATTCATGTCCAAAACCATGCCCTGATGCTTGGTTTAAGAGAAATCAAGGATAAGAAATAAGATTCAAGTGTGGGCTAATGGGGCACATTTAGTAATAAATAAAAACATGATTGTGAGACAAGTGGTAGAAAGAATATAGATGCAGGAGGGAGTTTAAAGTCAAACCCAGAGGTGATTTACTTTGTCTTAGCCATTTTTAATATATTTTTGTAGTCTTTACTTTTGAACCTATGGACAGAAGATTTTTAGGAGATTTCATCTTGAGTGAATTCCTGCTATAGAATTGTCCTTTTTTCCCCACCTATTTCTTCTTTTTTGCTTCCCCAACAAAAATCCTAATGTATTTATATAAACCCAATTGCACATTGGAAATTTAAGTAAGGTAGCTGCAGTTTCTGCAGGATTCCCTACAGACCGCAGAGCTCACTTGAATTTGACTGTGATATTGTTTCCTTCCAAAGTGATATGGAAATCTAATTCTTGGAACCAAACTGGCGTGTTTCATAACTTAGTCTGAAAACTGGTCATTTCCAAAGATGTCACATTTCTCACTCTGATTCTAATTATAATAGCATGATTATGTTTTTGACACATTCTTCCCAAAACAATAAGAACACAGTATAATTTAAATGTGGGAAGAATGACCATATGGAAGATAAATTTAATGCTTCAGAATGCAACACTGAATCTTATAAGAAAATAGACTTCTCTGGATATCCTGAAGGTGTAACTGCAGTAGTATATTGGCTTTACTGAGATAGAACAACTTTTGTTACTGATTTAAAGTTGCATTATAATTTAATACATTTTCCCAGTACAATCTTTGTTTCTATATTTGAATTAAACTATACTTCTTTGTGAACAAAGTTTCTAAACTATTTTTTTGGAGGAAGTGTGGGGAGGTTTTTCTCTTACATTATAATTCCTATTTAATGTATTTTATTCAGTTGCTGGAAATACACTGTGACTTACACAAACAAAAATAATCTACCAGGAAGGCCTCCCAATTCAACAAATCACATAAGTGCGTGATAAACCTGGTAGCGGTCATAATTTTCATAATGTAGATATCTGTTCCCCATGCACTAAATGTAGGCCAGCAAACTATTAAATATCATCCACCAAGGAGCCATCAGAGATAATAAATTCTGGTTATTAAGAGTGTTGGGGAAATTCAAAACATCACCCTACAGCTGTAAAACTTCTGTTCCCCTCAACTGTTCAGTCCCCAGGCGTGTCCATTTATTTATCTGAGAGAAGTGGAGCGTACTTTTCTGGGTTTTATATGAAGTTCTATCTGTAGCTTGTCCTGAAGTATGACTTGTTTTCTTCTTCTACAGCAGTGGTCTCAAACATGTGGCCCCTCGGGCTATTTCCTGCAACCCGCAATGACACTATTGTTACTGGTATTTGCAATATCATTGTATGAAAAGGTTTCATTGGTGCAGCCCTCGGGCTAACATACTAGTCCTCATGTGGCCCTCATGTTGATTTGAGTTTGAGACCTCTGTTCTATAGTGACTGAAGAATGCATAAATGAGGGTGCACAGTAAGGAAAGCACCAGACACCAAACTGACTTTGTAGGATTTTTCCTTTGACTTTTCAAAGAGGTGTACAGTTATAAAGGTAGCTTCCTACTAGTCTTGCATGGCTTTGTCTCTGGCCATAAAAGGATTTTAAAAATCGCAGGCCTATCAGTGAAGTCGTTTAACCATGTTTTTGGTAGAACAACAAGTTTAAACATTAATTACAGTGAATCATTCTTGTCTTTTTACTGTATTATTCCTTTGGGTTATTCATCCTCTGAGTGAAAGTAGAAAGTTGAAGAAAAAAGAAAACCAGCCAACCCTTCCCTCCTCTCAGACACAGAAATGCAACATGGCCATTCATTTGTTTTCCATCAGATTAAACTTCACAGGTTACTTCTACAATTTGGTACTTTCTGTAGCTCGTTAATGAAATCTATTGTAGAGGATCCTAGAAAATTAGATCAGCCCCATGAATGGAATATTTTAATTAATTGAAATATGCATTCTTCATTAGTTGTCCTGGGACCAGATGGAGTGTAGGTTATTGTCCCAGTGCACAAGTGGGGAGATGAGTAGAGATAAGTCTGTAACAAAGCTCTGACAGTAGTCATTAGTCTTTTAAGATTAACAGAGTGGTTTTATATTTTGGTTACATATTAATGAAACAAGCATACAGTGTGTTGTAATATATGTTTCTCCAGTAGGCTGTAAAGATGCTTCACAGTAGAAAAAGTCAGCTGGGCATCTCTGTTCCCATTTTGGGGGGAGGGGAGCTTGTTCTTTATTTTTAGAAACTTTAAAGTGGTATTTTCTCCCACGAAAACTCATGCAGTAAAAAATTAGTCTTTAAGTGCCACTGGACTCCTTATTTGTTTTACATCATGATGAACATGAATGAAAAAAGGCCAGATATCTACTGCTGCTGCACACATGTTATTGGAAGCACATATCAATTAGTTCCCTCTGGATATATCAATTAATATAGTCATCGGTAAAACATTAGTCTAGAATGTCTTTGACACTGTGCACATAGGGGCTGCAAACAGAAATAGTGGTGAGTTTCTAAATTAGAAGCATTGTTTATCATTGCCATTAAACAAGTCCTAAAAGATCCTATGTTATGAGTTTAAATCCCAGGAGAATAACTTAATTGGAATACTAGAAGATGCAGGGTTCTGACTACCACCCACACCTTAGCAACTGCCTGATCTTTTGCCAACATGTACTGTGGTTACTGTAAACAGGTGCAAAATTTAAAGCAAATTAGTAGTGTTTACCGAGGTGAGAGCTTAGTTGTACAGACAGCTGTATATGTGAACTCAAGTTTCAGTAAGAAAATCAGATGTCTCTCCAATGGGAAGATGTGATACATTTCAACATGGTGGGAAAGCAGCTTAGAATAAGTAAATTGTTTCTAGAGGTTTGGAAAATAATTCATTAATATACTGGAAAGTTAGGTATCATGTTTCTCAGGCCAATGAATCTGTGAAGAGCATGCAACTATAGTAATAATAATAATCCCCACAACAGACATCCAGATCCCTCAACTGGCTTTAAAAATGTTAACCCAACTCTGCAATGGGGAAGAAAGGAACCATTTATTAGTTAAAAATCTACAATGAACTTTTCAGCCGGTGAAGATCCTTTTCAAAATGACCCCAGAAGTTAACATAACCTTCATCCTTAGTTTTAACTGATTAAATCCTCAGTAATAAGCTCTCTACAAATAAACCTACTCTGCATATCTCAGGATGCGTGAAGAGAACACCAAGAGATTTGCAGACACAGATGTCTTGCTTATAGTCAAGAAACTTTTTAAAAATTTTCTCCTGGTGCTAACACTTTTTCATCTCTTTACATATTAGAAATAAGGATAAACAATGAGTCCTGTGGCACTTCACAACTAACAAATTTATTTATTGCATGAGCTTTCATGGGAGAAAATCCCATTTCATCAGACCCTTTGAAGAAGGGGGAACTTCAGAATGGGAGGAAATAAATACAGGGAAATGTAAGTCATGGGATCAGGTCACTTTGTGACAGCAAATCAAAGCTGTTAAGATTCTAACACTGGGGAACAATATATAGAAGAAGAACATAGAATCCTACGGTTGGAAGGGACCTCATAGGTCATCTAGTCCAACCCCCTGCCGGTGGCAGGACCACTCCCACTAAACCATCCCAGTCATGGTTTTGTCCAGCCGGGCCTTAAACACCTCCAAAGATGGAGATTCCACCACCTCCCTTGGCAGCTCATTCCAAGGCTTCACCACTCTCCTAGTAAAAAAGTTTTTTCTAATATCCAGCCTTGACCTCCCTAACCGCAACTTGCGACCATTGCTCCTCGTTCTGTCCTCCGTTACTACCAAGAACAGTTGAGCTCCATCTTCCCTGGAGCATCCCTTCAAGTAGCTGAAGGTTGCTATCAAATCCCCCCTCAATCTTCTCTTCTGCAGACTAAATAAGCCTAATGCTTTCAGTCTTTCCTCATAGGGCTTGTGCTCCAGCCCTTTAATCATTTTGGTTGCCCTCCGCTGGACTCTCTCGAGCATGCCCCTGTCCTTTTTGTAGTGGGGAGCCCAAAACTGAACACAGTATTCTAGATGTGGCCTCACCAGTGCAGAATAGAATAGGTCAAATCACCTGTTGTAATTAGAAAAAAAGTCCAACATCGCCATTAAGCCCTGAAGCAATGCAGTCGAATTTGCAAAAAGATTCGAGCTCTTCAGCTTCTCTTTGAAGCCTTGATCTGGTATGTGTCTGTGTGAGCACAGCGATTAGAAAATCATCAGTGTAGTGATCAGGAAGATTGAAATGCTCACCCACTGGTTTTAGAATGTTGTGATTTCTGATGTCAGAGACTGTCTCTGTGCAAAAGAATAAAAGCACACAAATCTGACATCAGAAATCACAAGAGTCTAAAACCAGTGAGTCAGCATTTTGGTCTTCCTGATCGCTACACTGATGATTTTCTAATCGTTGTGCTCACACAGATAAATTACCAGATCTAGGCTTCAAATGTAGGGGATCTCTACTGCAGAGACTGCTGTCATGTTTAACACAGTCACGTATCCTTGTTCAAAGAAGGACTGGTTGACCTGATACTTTGAGATACTTCCAGCCTACAGAGAAAACAATCTAGCATCTCTCTTTTCACCCCTATTATTTATGTAAGAATATAGGAATGGTCATGATGTACAGTATTAGATCAAGTTCAGTATCCTGTTGTCCAACAGTGACCAATGCCAGGTGCTTCAGAGAGAATGAACATAACCGTTGTAATTAAGTGATTCATCCCCTGTTAGCCATTCCCATCTTTTAGAAACAGAAACCAGGGACACTTAAGAGCATGGTTTTGCATCCTGGCTCATCCTGGCTAATAGTCATTGATCAACCTATGCTCCATGAACTTGTATACTTCTTAAAAACCTGGTATAGTGCTAGTGTTCATAAAATTCTCTGGCAGGGTTCCACAGGTTAACTGTGAGCTGTGTGAAGAAATATTTTCTTTTGTTAGTTTTAAACCTGTTAATTTCATTTGGTGACCCCTAGGCCTTGTATTCTGAGAAGGATGAACACAGACATTCTTATTTATTTCCTCTAAACCAGTCATGATTTTATAGCTCTTAGTCGTCTTTTTTTCCAAGCTGAAAAGTCCCAGTCTTATTAATCTCTCCTCAGCATGGACTCTGTCTTATATCTCTCTTCATAGAGCAAATGCGTTAACTGAAGCGTATTAGTACATGCACTGACATTATGGGGACTATATTCATGCATAAAGTTAGGCATGGTTTTAAATACTTTGATGTATCAATGCTAAAGTCATTGGGGCAGCTTGAATACTAGAATTATTTTTACTTGAATTTGTATATTTCAAATGTTGATTTGCCTCAGGCAGCTGGAGCTGTAAGCATTAAAGAAGAAGATTAATGAAAACAGTTTTCAGTTCTTATGGCATTACTATGTAGGTTAGATGTGAACCCCTTAGATTTCAGTACTAAAGGAAGAGAATATAAAAGATTTATGTCACAATATTTGACGTTTTTTCTTCTCTCAATTTCTTTAAGCACTTCTTAGTTCTTGTAGCTGTGTGACATGCTGTAGGTAACAAAACCTGATGTGAGTACGACTTAAAACACATGACAGCTCTGTGAGAAAATGAGCATCTGCTTACTTGCTTATGCTAGCTGTTTCATGACCATGACAGAAGACATGCTAGTCTCCTGTCAGAAATTTATGTTAATAGGCCTCCTTTGGTACTGCAGAATGGCTGATGACAGAAGTGCCTTGAGTTTGTGTTTCTGAGGTGCATTCCTAGTCTGGTCAGGTACTCCAGCAGAAAAAGCAAAGGCAATTTGGGTCCTTATTAAGAAAGAAGTATTTCAGAGTCTACTGCTGTGAAAACAGAAGTGTGGCATTATGGTTACACTTTCACCAATGTAAAATACTTGGGGGGCAAAAGGGTACAATCATACTTTGGGTACAAAACAATTTCCCTGCAGTACTTCATTTCACATCACTGACATACCCTTGGGGCGGGAGAGATGCTGATATTACTATGCAGTCATGCTAAAAGGGCATAACAAGTAGGGTACCACAGGGATTGGTCTGAGGTCTGGTTCTGTTCAATATTTTCATCGGTGTTTTATATGATGGCATAGAGAGTACACTTCTAAAGTTTGCTGATGATACCAAGCTGGGAGGGGTTGCAGCTGTAACCTTCAGGTGGGTTAGAATTTATTTAACTGCCCTTCTCCAGTGCCTCCAAAAAAAAAAAAACCCAAAAAACTGACTCCTACAGAGAAGCAGCCAGAGACCTAGGATTCAGTCCTAAAGGGATTCACAGCAAAGATTGTTCAGTTATCCTCCCCACACTAAAATACCATCTAAGAACAAACAATGAACTTTACTAACTACTAACATGATAAATCTGATCCTAAGAAAAACAAAATGAATTTAAACAGAACAATACCCACAGAAACATTGTTTAGGTGAAGTTCACCCATATCTCAGTTGCAGTCTCTATTCAAGTCCAAAGGCTAGAGTTGCAAGAAGCAGCAATTTTCTTCTTTGGTTGCAGGGATCTTAGGTAGGAATCCATGCAGGCTTTTCTTGCTTTTGTGGAACCAGCACCATGTAGTCAGTTTACTTGTTAACCAGCAATCAGTTACATGCACATATGAGAAAAACTCTGCTGCAAAATGCTCCACAGCAGAGAGAAAACATCTTGCTGTCTACTCTTGTCTCAGCTTCTCCCAGTTGTACATTGGCTCTTCTCATTGTAATCCTTTCAAGCTGCTGCTGTCAGAGCATCTGACCACAGCACCCGTAGAAAATCTATTGGAGCATGCTCAATGCAACCACCCACTTAATTTCCAGAAATTTCTGCATCTGAGTGGCCAAATCTGCCCAGCAACATAACCCAGCCTCAAGAGATCCCTAAAAGAGAGAGCTTCTTTAGGCAGATTGGTTAAACAAGTGCTTTGGAGGATAGGCTCACAAGTCAAAATGATTTGGACAAACCAGTGAAATGCTCTGAGGTAAACAGAATGAAATTCAATAAAGACAAGGGCAAAGTACTCCACTTAGGAAAGAACAATCCATTGCACATATGCAAAATGGGCAATGACTTTCTAGGAAAGAGTACTGCAGAAAGGGATCTGGATGTCATAGTGGACCACAATGTAAATATAAGTCAACAGTGTAAAGCTGCTACCCCCCCCCCAAAGGCAAACAACATTCGGGATGCATTAACAGGAGTATTGTAAGTAAGTCATGAGAAGTAATTTTTCTGCTGTACTCTGCCCTGATTAGTGCTCAACTGGAGTATTGTGTTCAGTTCTGGGTGTCTCATTTCAAAAAGATTTTGACAAATTGGAGAAAGTCCAGAGAAGAGCAACATGAATGATTAGAAGTAGGTAACACTTGACTTATGAGGGAAGATTGGAAAAGCTGGGTTTGTTTACTCTAGGCAAGAGGTGACAGAGAAGGCACATGATAACAGTTTTCAGGTATCTAAGATGGTGTCAGAAGGAGGAGGGAGAAAATCTGTTCATAACTGTTCACCTTAACTGATGATGATAGGACAAGAAGCAGTGGACCTAAATTATGGCAAGGGAGGTTTAGATTGTATTTAGTGCCTTGCATCTTGTCAGTTTCCAAACGGATAGCCATGTTAGTCTAGTCCAGCAAAAAAAAAACCAAGGAGTCGTGTGGCACTTTAAGACTAACATATTTATTTTTCGCATGAGCTTTCATGGGAGAAAATCCCACTTCGTCAGATGCTTCGAAGATGGGTGAAATTGCAGAATGGAATGAAAATAAATGCAAGGGGGTGTAAAACATAGGATCAGGTCATACAGTAACAGCAAATCAGAGCTTGTTAAGTTCAAACTATGGGAATCCTGAAGTCAAATTACCTTTTGTAATGGGAAAAGAACCCATAGTCTCGATTCAGTCCTGCTTTCACAGAATTTAATTTGCATATTAATTCGAGTTCAGCTGTTTCTCTTTGAAGTCTTGATGTCCCAGTCACATCTCTGACGACAGTCATTAACAAATTATTTATCAAGTGATTAGAAAGATGGAAGTGCTCAGCAACTGGTTTCTTTGTTTTGTGATTTCTGATATCATCTGTATGTTCATTTATTCTTTTGCGCAGCTGTCGTCCTGTTTGTCCAATGTATAAGGTGTTGGGGCATTTCTGGCACATGGTGGCATAGATCACATTAGTAGATAAGCAGGTAAATGAGTCTTTGATGGAGTAGCAGGCTTGATTAGGACCTGTGATGGTATCTATTGTGCAGATATGTGGGCAGACTTGGCAGCGTGGTTTGCTGCAGGGATGTGTGCCTGCTTTAATGGGTTTTTTTTTGTTAGATCTGTAGTTGCTGGTGAGTCTTAACTGTCAGGATGATTAACCACTGGCATAAGTTGCCTAGGCAGGTTATGGAATCTCCATCACTGGACATTTTTAAGAGCAGATTAGACAAACACCTGTCAGGGATGGTTTAAGAGTGTACTTGGTCCTGCCATGAGTGCAGGGACTGGACTTGATGACCTTTTATGGTTCCTTCCAGTTTCTATGATTTTATGCATTAAATGCATATAGTTGAAGTTTTTAAAGGGCAGAGCGACCAGTTATGATACCTACTTTCACAGCTATGTTATGTAGGCCGTAGCATTTCGTACAGCTAGATAATTTCACAGTTTGATTCAACTGTTGAAATGCATTGATTTGTCACAATTAGTGGCAAACTAATAATTGTCTTCCCTTACCTATTTCAACGTAATTAACTTTTCATTTGCATTTATTAAATGCAGGTATGCAAATGTACAGAAATATAATATACAATAATAAATAACTCTGTTAAAAAAACTGATATGGGGAAGTGCAGGACCTAGCATATTCTCTGTTATGAAGTAAGTTGCAATATCACAGCCTGGATAGTGTTGCTCTAGGAAGAGACTGCCCTGGGTTTATTTGAGTCTAGATTAGAAATGTGAATTTCAATTTTGTCCAAATTCAGGAGAGCTCATGTTCAAATTTCAAGGCAGACTTGTCTCATGCTCTGTAGTAGTGATAAGGTGTAACATTCCTCTAATATCTTAAATTTTCAAAACCTTTAATGCACACACAATAATCAGTCCTCACCACTGTGAATCATCATGTGAAATAGGCCAGATTCTGCCAGCAAGATTGCCAAAGTTGTGTAGTTATATTTGGGGGGCCATGGGTGACCAATTCATGCTTTTACAACTTCATTGTTATTAGATTATTCTTTTAATTATACATGACCTAGATATCAAATCAAATCAAATCATAGGGCTGGAAGGGACCTCAGGAGATCATCAAGTCCAACCCCCTGGGAATTGAACCCAGGACCCTCTTTATGTTAAGCAGAGGCACTAGCCACTACACTATTTGCAGGGCTATGAAGTGATATGAGTATAAATGAAGGTAACACTTAACTGTGCAGTTCAGAAATCCTGGAATGTAATTTTTGATGGTTGAATTTACAGCGAACCTGCAATCATTGCCATAGCTTTGTGGTCTCTGCAAGATTAGCAGGAACAAAAAGAATGCAGATTTTTTTTCCTCCTGTAAAAAGTAGGTAGGTATGACTGAATGTGGACAAAATTGATTGAGATAGATGTCATCATTTTTATATAGCGTTGAACTAGAATCCTACGTTCATGCATTTGTCACATTGCACTTGAAAGAATGTTAATACATATGCTACCTAGTTATCCCCTTCACAAAGAAAACCTTGATTTACAATGGTAATGGGAAGGGGAACATTGGTAATGCAGGTGTGAAAACAGCATTGGCACAAGTTAATTCCTAGAGTAGTTTTCTTCCCTTTTACCAAAAGAGACATATGATTTGTCTGCACTGAGAGTGATGCTGTAATTTAGTCTTAGGCTGCTGAATTACAGAAGGCCAAGGCAAGTGATCACACCAAATTGCATGCTTTGGGGTCTCACATCCCCACTGCTCACATTACTTCCACAAATACATTGTGCTGGGGTAATAGGTGCAAGAACTTGTGGGGAGGCAGTCATCCTCTGCTCACTTCTGTCATGTCCAAAGCACGCAAAAAAAAAAAAAAAAAAAAAAAAAGAGGAAGAGCTTTCCTGCTGTTTCTCTGTACAGGCACAACAGAGAGGCACAGAGCTGCATGCAGAGAGAGGAAGTAATTGAAAGTTTTTCATGGCTGTGGGCAGGAGAGGAGATTGAACAAAACAGAAAAGCAAGATTAGAGCAACTCTCTGGCTACATGGACCTAAATTTAAATAGTAGATTTTGACCTTAGTGCTATGCCCCTTTCAAGGGTGGTGCTAATAGGTCAAATTACAGCTGCATTTCTTTTTTTCAGATTTACTGTTCTGACAATAAAAACAATGAAAGTCCTGTGGCACCTTAAAGACTAACAAATTTCTTTGGTCATAAGCTTTTGTGGGCTCCAACCCTCTTTGTTAGATGCATCTAATATGACCTAGATGGAGCTGTATGAGTAGATGCATCTAACCAAGTAGGCTGCAGCCCATGAAGGCTTATGCCTGAAGAAATTTGTTAGTCTTTAAGGTGCCACCGGACTTCCCTTGTTTTTGATAGATACAAACTAACATGGCTACCCCTCTGGAATGCTCTGAGAGTAGAGACACAGGCTGCAGATGCTCAGGGTAAGCAACATTATATCAACTTCATTGTCAGTGGAGGCCAGGATATACACTGGGAATTGTACCTTTCCATACTGAAATGAGATTTATGGCTCCTCTGGATCAACTTGCGGCTTTCATGTTGTGACTGGAGTGCTATGGAGTTTAGACCTCAGTGAGAACATCACTGGAAATGCAATTAATCTCTGCAACAGCTGTAGTCCCTCATACTACCTAGTGCCTTAATGCTTTCCTCAATTACACATACAGTTTACTCCAGTTTCTTGGATGGGTATGTTGTGGGGTACGAAGAGGCTGTACAAATACAAGGCTGCTGATAGCAAGGATATAGACACATGCTATGGGAGCATTTGTGTGGACCTGATTATCTGTAGAGCCCTGCAAATCCGCAGATATCCGCGGATATCCACATCCATGGATACAACACAGTTATCCATGGACTATTTCTTGCAGATGCAGTTCGGATACAGAGCCATGTACTTGCATCCATTCAGGGCTCTGGAGGTTAAATGGCTTTCATCACACAGATATACATACAATGGTATATATAGAGTAATACATAATTTTTCTGTCTTTTTGTGTGTCTTCTCTGTTTCGCATGTAAGCTTTTAAAGATGGGTGATCTTTTGCTATGTATGAATAAACCTAATATAAAGGGGTCCTGATCTTGATTGGGGGTTTCCCTTTAATAAAAAATAACAACATCCCTGTTCTGTGCACAGTGGGGATTTTTTATAGCCAAGTTGGACCTCAGTGACATGTAGTATGTTAGCAGTTTATTTGTGTCAGCCTCCTCTGAGAAGAGGGAGGAGAGTGAATTTTGGATGCTAACTGGTAAGAAGCTGCTAAGTTTAAGTGAAGTACAAATTGGAAAGGCTGCCCTGTAGTAGAGAGGGTGGGGAAAACTATGTTAGGTAGTCCTGCTCAAATGGAATAGCATTCTCCTCTTCCAAAACACAAACCACCAGACTTTCAAAAGAAGGAAAGTTCTGTGAAAGATTCACGAGCATTAATTTGTTAGATAATCTAGCGTTACTGCAATGCTTGTAGCCTTTTTAATAGAAGCAGTCAATACAAAGGGGAAAAGCAGTGCTTTATTTGCACACATGAACAGGCACAATGCTGGATTCTCGACTGGCACTGAAGTGATGAGAACAATCCCCAAAGAATGGTTCCTCCAGACCAGGCCTTGAATATTTAATAATGGTGAATTACCAGAACCCTTCAACCATAATGAAGGAATAAGCAGGCAATTAGAGCAATCTCCAAATCCCTAATCCTAAAAAAAAGAAATCCCAGCCTTTTAGCTCACTGAGTGCAAATTTCTTTTCCTTCTGATTGTTGTTCTCTCATTTATTTGAAACCAATGCTGAGAAAGAGGCCTTCTGCCATCCTACATTCAAAAGCAACAACAAGACCCCACTATCATCTTCTGCAATAATATTCCCAGCCACCACTACCTACTGAAGTGGTACTGTGTTTTCAATCATTACAGTAGTATTTTAAGAGGGATTGTACAGAGCACTTGGGAACCCATGATAAATCATACAAGGAGTTCTGTGGCACTTTTAAAGACTAACAAATTTATTTATGAGCTTTCAAGAGAGAGATTCGGCCCCCCATTGTCTGATGAAATCTTGAAATGTTTACAGTGTAAGTTTTTTCCACTTTCTCACATCCTGTGAAATGGGACTTCACCTACAAAAGCTCATGTGAAAAATAAATTGATTAGTTTTTAAAAGTGCCACCAAACTCCTTGTTTGTTTTGCTGAAATAGATTAACACGACTATCCCTTTGGAACTTATACCTCATGTGAACATTGCTCAGAACTGACCTTTGTGGTTGGTTTTAGGAGATATAGATATACACAAAAATAATTGTGTATATGTAATGTGTATATATACATATAAATATGTAGATGACGTATGGAAAATTAATTCTCCTAGCTGATAGATGACACTGAAATTGGAGTGGGAGAGAATAATGCTCAGAGCAAATAATGACAAATAGTACAACCAGATTAAAGAGGATTTGGATCATTTAGGTAATTAGGTCAGCAGATGGCAAGTGCAGGTCAATATAGAAATATGTAAAACAATTAGTCTGGAAAGAAGAACCCAATCAACCAGCACAATAATCAGAAAAGAATTCTTTGGTTATAGTGGAAAAGACACTGAAACTATAAGAATTATACACAGAGCAAAGAAAGTAGTGCCAATACATTGCTACATTGTACCAAAAATAAGCAGTTTGGTTACTGTTTAACATATTCCATCCATCATGCAATGTGTGTTTTTGAATATTACTTCCATTGTATTACAGGTGGGCTTGGAAATAGGAACCAAATTGAAGCCCTCGTGTTTCTCTCTATATAATCCTTGAGATAACACAATTTGTGGCATTACCACAAGAGGGGTAACCCAGCGGGGTAACCGTGTTAGTCTATTTCATCAAAACAAACAAGGAGTCCTGTTGCACTTCTAAAAACTAACAGATTTATTTATCACATGAGCTTTCGTGGACGAAATCCTACTTCATCAGATGCATGATATGGAGACTGTAATATGTTAGGTGAATTAATACGTGCAGAAGAGAAGATCTTCAAACATCTGATGAACTGGAATGTTCTCCCACAAATGAGATAGATAAATTTGTTCTACCATACAAACTTTCACTTCTGAGCCAGTAGCTGTTGTTCTCCACCTGCCCAGCTCTGTTATCTCATCTCCCTTACCATAGCCAGATTTCATGGAGGAAACCAGATTTCATGGTCTGCAACATGTTTTTCATGGTCATGAATTTGGTAGGACACTAATTATTGGAAACACACTTTTAGATATTCCCATTCCAACATGCTCTCATATCATCTCTTTGTGTTTGAGAAAAAACTTCTGTACAGCAAGCAAATGGGCAACACATCAAGACTTCCTAGAGAAACTGCAGAATTGGAATTGATATGCATATTTGACTGTGTGAAAGCAGGGTTAAATCATGACTATGGATTCTGTTCCCATTTAAAAGTGATTTAACCTCACTCTCCTGTATATGCTGGTTCCCAGTGTTTGAATCTTAACAACCGCTTTGATTTGCTCTTACAGTGTGACCTGATCACATGACTTACACTTTCCTGTCTTTATTTTCCTCCCATTCTCTAAGTTCCCCCATCTTCAAAGTGTCTGACAAAGTAGGATTTTCTCCCACAAAAGCTCATACAATAAATAAATTTGTTAGTCTTTAAGTGACACAGGACTCCTTGCTTGCTTTGCTCAACTAGGCAAACACAGCTATCCCTTTTGGAACTTGGCAATTCTGTAAAATAATATTCAAAGATCTCACACAGTATATTCTTTCTACTGAGCTGGTGTTTAGTCATTATCTGCTCTTGTTGCAAAACAATATTCCATCATCGGGATCCTTAGGTTTTTTCCCCTTTAGGTCTGCCTTCCTCCTGTTGCAGAAGATGACTTTCTAGAACTCGTATTAATTAGAGGCTCTGGACTGGGAAATTTGCTATGATTACCATTATTGTTTTCTATATGGATAGGCATTTTGGCTTCTAATTCTATCTGAAAATCGTCTACAGTAAATCACCAAATCTAGATTTCAAGAGCTTTTGCCTGAAGCACCTCAAATAAGGAGGGGCATAATCTCCATTTCTAATGCATTTGTACATCAGTTTTTCAAGTGAAGTTACATTTCATGGCACAGAACCCATCAAAGAAGTGTGGAAGAAGTAAAGTCCTGGAGGGATCTTTCCTGGGTCTGGTTTTATTCATTACCTTCATGAATTACTTAGGTAATGGCATACGGAGTACTTTATAAAGTTTGTAGATAATACGAATCTGGGAGGGGTTGCAAGTGCTTTGGAGGACAGGATTAGAATTCAAATGACCTTGACAAACTGGATAAAAGATGAAATAAATAGGATGAAATTCAGTAGGTACAAATACAGAGTACCAAACTTAAGAAGGAATAATCAATTGCACAAATACAACATGTTAAATGACTCACTAGAAAGGAGTACTGCAGAAAAACATGGTTGCAGTGGGTACAAACTAAATATGAATCAACAGCATAGTATTGTTGCAAAAAAGGGAAATTTGATGTGGTATGTATCAGTAGAAGTGTTGTAAGCAAGATGCAAGATATAATTCTTCCACTATTTCATGCTGATAAGGCCTCAACTTGTATTGTATTCAGTTCTAGGTATCACATTTCAGGGAAGATGTGGATAAATTCGAGAAAGTCCGAAGAGAAAGGCCAAAAATTATTAAAGGTCTAGAAAATATGACCTCCAGGGAAACGAAACAAAATGGAACCCTGGGTTTTGTCTGCAGAAAAAAGAGTGGGCTGGAGGGAGACATAACAGTCTTCAAGAACAAAAAACGTTTTTAATAAAAGGAGGATCATAAATTGTTCTCCTTAACCACTGCAGATGGGACGAAAAGCAATGAGTTTAAATAGCAGCAAGGAAAGTTTAGGTTGGACGTTAGGTAAAACCTTGTAACTGTCAGGGTAGTTAAGCACTGGAACAAATTGTCTGAAGAAGTTGTGTAACCTTTGTCATTAGAGATTTTTAAGAACCATTAGATAAACACCTGTCTGGAATGGTCTTTTGTTACACCTATTTTGGCCTCCTCCCTGAAGGGGACTGGACTAGATGACCTATCGAGATCACTTCCAATCCCATATTTCTATGATTTCTATAGAAGAGGTGAATTCAGATTAGCTTACACACTCATCTAAACTCTTCTGGGAAAACAGCAAACTTACTTGCGACTTGGGTGTCCTAAATCTTATATGCCATTTATTAAAACTAATCCATGCCAGTTAGGCCAATCCCTTAATTAAGAGCTTGGATCCCTCATCTTGAGTTGGCAGAAATGAATCAACCTTATGTTCTAGTGCTCTACATAAAACAGAATCATTTTAAATGAGGTCTTTCTCCCTCTTCAGCTTTTTGCTCTGTGCCAAAAGTTTCTAATAGTTCAAACTATAATTATTTTATGTTTGAAATTTTATGTTTACAGTATTTCATTAGGCATCATCTGAAATTCCCCCCAAAATCAAGTAGTTGTAATGGTTTTTTATTAGATGGTGTTATATAAAATTAGAGAAGTTGTCATTTTTGCTTCTTCCTGTTTACAAAGATTGAAAGGTGCAATCTGCTGCTTTTTATCCAGATTTTCCTCCCTTCCTTTTAGATAAACAGAAGAATGTATTAAAGTCAATTGTTTCAAAGTCATTTTGTTTTGTATGGTAGCAACATTATCTTGGTTATTTCAGCCTCATTTTGTGGTATTATTTTGCCAGCAATGATAATCCATCTAAAACTGGTTTGTTCAGGGCTTTGAATCTCTCCTTTGATGATTATAAGAGAACAAAATACCAAGTGAGGCACTTCTGTAACCAAAGACTCTTCGCATGAAAGTGCTGTCAGTTGTTTTGCAGTATGTTGAGATACTTTGCGTGTTTTATTCATTCTGCTGTTTACCTCTGGAGATGTAAATGCTACCAATATTTCTCCCTTTATTCCTTCCCTTTCATTCCTTTGCACCTTTCTTCAGAGTAGCAATGACTAATATCTATAAGAACAGGCAAAAAATCCCAGTAATGAGACATTGCTACTGTTGGCAACAGCTTTGGCAGCATATGCCCATTTTGTAAAACAAAGCCATTTGTAAATCCATAAACTGAGAAAGAAAATATTCTTGCTTAACTTATCAATATAAGAAGGGTTTTCTGTTGTTACTTCAATTCCCTGTCAGATCAGGGCACTGGTATTTAGGCTGAAAAAATGTAAGAGACCTGATAACTTACATTACAATGATTAATGCTGCAGCAACATTTTGCTTATTTTAATTCATTTGGAAGATGTTTAGTGCCATGTTTCAGAGACTAGAGTACTGGAAAGAAACTCAGGAACCCATGGATCCATTACTGACTCCACCACTGAGCTGCTGTGTGATCTTGGGCAAGTCACTTCAGCCCCCCGTGCCTCTTTCCTCTTCCAACTTTTGTCTGACTTGTTTATTTAGGTTGTCTTCAGGAAAGTTAGTGGCTTATGCTAGCTGTGTCTACAGTATGTACTATAATCAGGCTCTGATCTTGGTTGGGATCTCTAGATACTATCATAGCACAAGTACTAATAATCATGTTTGCTGCCCTAGTCCATCATTTTTAATATTTCCAGTTTTAAGTACACTGTAATATGACACTATTCTTTTTCTGTATACTTATAATGCTATATTTTTTAAATGATTTCTTGTAATATTATTCATGTAACAATAATTATCTTAGTCTGCTTTCTTTGTGCACCCCAAATCAGAAAGATGTCAGTTAGGAAAGGTACATACAATTGCATTCCTTTACAGCATGTTGAAATTTTGGTAGGTTTTGAAGGGCTTTTTTTGTGAACTTTTGGCAAGAATAGAGATTTGTCAAACATTTTCCCTTTTTTAGCTTTGAAAAAATTTAAGATGAAGCTTCCCTTTTGAATTTTTCACCCTTTATCTCACTGTTTTCTTCTCTCCTCCCCTGACTGAAAATTTAGAAAGAGAGACTGAATGGGGTTTCCCCTAGTGTTTCAAATAGAAAATATACTACAGAAAAGTAAATGACAATTTTTCTGTGAAAAATTTGTGCCATCCAAACTCCATTCTTCCATTATTGTTTATAAGCTGTAATCACATTAATTTAAGAAGTGCTTGAAGCACTCCTGCTTCTGTAGTAATATTTAAATAATAAAGTTTTACCGTTGCATTGCATTTTATACATTTAAATAAGCAAAATGACTTTGTCTAGCAACAGAATACCCTGTGACTCTTGGGGAAAAAAATGTTGTGGTGATATAGCAACCTCAGATCATCCTAGCAAAATGCAATCCACATTGATCAGCATAATGTGGTGCAGCAGAGCAATCATTTAAAAAGCGGTGGTGAGAAATAAAGCAATAACCTGAAGCAAGGTCACTTGGGAACCACTTGACAATTAGTCAGCCCAAAATTAGTGCATAACATTTTCTAGAAGTTAGCACTACTCATTAATAACTACAGTGTGCTCACTGAGATTTTTTTATGATTTCTGCATCACATACTCAGAGAGTGAACCTCTAACTGAAAGATGCTCTTTTCTTTGTATGGACTAAAACTCCAAGTTATGTGAACTGTAGTTTCCGTTCTCCCACCCATGCCATTGTAAATCAGGAGTAGCTCCACTGACATCAGTGGAGTTGTACTGGTATGAGTGAGTGAAGAACTAGAATCATGAGCTTTCATCCTGTATCTAAGAGGAAGGAGCTATGGTGAAGTTTACATTGTATGGCCTAAGTACACTGATCTACAGAAAACAATGAGGGTTTCTGCCTTCTTGGGTATAATAATTAAATATACTTAGAGAACAGAGGTCCCTAGTATCAAATTTCCATATTCACACTGTAATTGCTTTATTCCAGGTTGTCTAAGAGCTCTACTAGGTTCGTACTGATCTTATGCATCTAGGTTAATTGTGGATGTCATGATCAATGTTGTCCACGCATAGGAGGTCTCCTCTCCTGATCTCAGGTATAAATTTCAGAACTCCATGTGGAACTTTGTTTTCAAGACAAGCAGCATGATCAGAGAGGGCAAGGCAGCGGTGGCCAGTGTGGGTTTCAGTCCTCCCAAGATCAATGCTTATAGATACATCCCTATTACTGGTAAAGTAAACCTGTCTTATGCCTGGTAGCTGACATTGGCAACACATGAAATGTCTCTGTTTCTGAGGTCTTGCTTGAGCAGAGTCAATGTTTCAGATCCATATATGACAATCACAAACACACAGGTTTGGTAAATTTATCATTTTGTATATAGTTTCACTTTGTTTGAATGGTGGACTCTATATAGGTCCTTCATGCCTGATGCTGCTAAACCAGTTCTCATTAGGATGTCTGCCTTGCTGAACCCATGTGATGACCATTTACTGTCTAAGTAGACTAACTCACCCACTGCTTCCACAATTTGTCTGGAAGCACAGCTTTAGTACCAACACTCTGGAGTTTTGTTTTTGCCTATGAAACCCTTAGTCTTAAATCAGCTGCCTTATGCTGGAAGCTCTCCAGAGTGTCTTGGAGGTCATTTGCATGCCAACTGAAGAGGATGACATCATCTCATCTCCATCATCTGGCATAATCCTTGTCATTAAAGAAGTTGAACCAACATTTATACCACTGTTTGCATAAATATTTTCAAGGAGCCAATCCATTGTGTGGTGGAATAGGATGGGGCCAGGCTACATGCCTGCTTCATACTGGATCTAATGTAAACAGCAAGTATAAATTGGTGGATCCCCCTCACGCTAGTCCAGCGCCCCCTTGTGCCGGTGTGGGCCCCCTCACACACCCTGGCTACTAACCCCCAAATGCCTACCCCCCCGCCCAGCTACTGCTCCCCACATGCCTGCCCCGCACCCCAGCTACTGACCCCCTCACGCCAGCCCTCCACCCCAGGAACTGCCTCCATATGCCTACCTCCCACCCCAGCTACTGCCCCCGGCCTCCATCTTAGGGCTGGTCCCCAATGCCCCACCATGCCATGCTGTCTTCCCCTGCTACCCTGTACTGGTCCCCTCCCCTGTGCCCTTTCCCAGCCAGCCAGCTTGTCTGTCTCCAAACCAGGGATTTCTGTCTCTCCCCCAACACCCCGTCTGAATTTCCCAGCACCCCGCAGTTGTCAGTTAGTAACAGTTACACCAAATTAGTTAGCACCCCCTACCCCCCCAAACCTCCCCCTCTATCTCCCCTAATTTCAAGTCCTGTGGAGAATAGTGCCCCGACCCCCCTCCCAAGGGCCCCCTTACCTGGCTACCATGTGTTGTGAAGTGGCCCTGGCCTGGGCTGAGGCTCCGGCCT
>ML681989.1:58309767-58346604 GCA_007922195.1 Podocnemis expansa
GACTGAGCAAGCTCAGAGCTTCTGAGAATGCTCAGTCAGAGCAGGCTCAGGCCGGAGCCTCAGCCCAGGCTGGGGCAGCTCCCTGCCTTCCAGAATGTGCAGGAATAGCATTCCTGGGCCTGCTGTTTTTAGTGGTTCAGCATTCTGGGGCCCCTAAAAATAGAAAATAGAGCTGGAATGCTGTGTTCTGAGATCCGCTATTTTTAAATGGCAGGCCCTGGAATGCAATATTCTGGTTCCATTTTCTATTTTTAGGGGCCCCAGAATGCTGAACCCCTAAAAATAGTGGGCCTCAGAACACTGTTCCAGTGCGTTCCAGTCTACTTTAGCCCTTGAGTGTGAAATCTGTCAGGCCATTAGGTCCCGCAATGTACCCACATCCCTGAGTCATTATGTAGATCTTCAGTTAGCCTCAGAAGGATATTGGAAATACCAGTGCTCATAGGGCCTTCTAGAATGCAGATATACCCACAAAATCAAAGGCTGCCTTTAGGTCTATACATACTGCTGTCAAAATTGGGTCGAATTCACAATGGTTTTCAGACAAATGACAATGAGCAAGTATAGTGTCCATTGTAGATCTCCTGGCAGAGCAACCTGATTGCTCTGGGCAATAATCTTTCACAAGGAGAGGCAGGAGTCAAGTGAGTAGGACATTTGTGAGAATTTTTCCAGGAACAGAGGGCAGAATTACAAGCATGTACCTGTTGCACTCAGTAAATGGGCATTTCCATTTACGGAGTGGAATAATGAGCCCTTCCTTCAACACCACTGTGACCTTCCATTTAGTCCAGGCCTGGACAAAGATTTGATGCAATGCTACACATTTGCTTTGCAAATTTTTTTTTTTTTTTTTTTTTGGTGGCAGATCAAACCTTTTTTCCAGCATAGATACATGTAGACATCTTTAGGAGTCAGGTATTGCATCTATTGCTAATGTTCCACATCTGAACATTAAGTCACTTCAGGATGGTTGAGTGTGGAGACATACTGTTCTTTCCATCTTTGCAGGACTTCTTGTATGGTGCCCTTTTTACAGTCTGTCTTATTACCAGCATAGACTCTGAACAAAGTTTAGGTTTGGATCAAAGTGATTAAAGAGGTTTAGTGTAGGTTGTAACTTGTTCCCTTTTCTGACTCCTTTGCCAAGCTCTCAAAAAGAGCTTCAATATCCACTTTTGTTCTTACATAAGTACCTTGTAAATGTTTATGTTCAGTGTTCATCATGGTGCGGTCTCACCTCAGATTTCTTTTGCAAGATTTGCTATGTCTTTGTGGGTAGATACAATGTAAGAAAGGAGATGATGAAGAGATGGTAGACAAGCATCAGAGAATAAACAATGAGAGTCCTGTGGCACCTTAAAGACTAACAAATTTGTTAGTCTTTAAGATGCCAGAGGACTCTCGTTGTATGAGAGAATGCTGTACACAGATTAACACAGCTACCCTCAGGTCCCCAAAAATTATCATCACAGAATGCCATACTAAACAAGAAAATCTAAACTTCAGCAATAGCAAATAGTACGTGAGTTTAGTAAAGCTACATGCTGTAATATTTATGGAGTAATACTGTTGGACGTGTTTGACATGTTGGCTGAACCAAAAAGATCATAACTGTATAATGAAATATTTTTTAGAAAAAAAAATGAGCAAAACAAGAATGGAATCACAGTTAACAGCAGGTCAATCAAAGCAATTAGCTCAATTCAAAATGCCCCAGATGCTATAATTATTTTTGGTTAATGCAAGTGCTCTCTCACCAATACAACATGTTTCATTTCCTTTAACTTAGAAACAAACGAAAATATAAACAAGCGTGAAATATGCTTAAGATTCGTAGCTCATCTTATTGGGCTTTCTTTCTGGTCTCTCTGGAACCGGAGTCACCACTTCAGAAAGTATCATTACTTAGCATGTTTTGCTGTTCTCAATCACTTTCTTTTCTTTACAGCAGGATATAGAACTATGAATGAAATATTCAGCCTAGCATACTAAGATTTGTCCAGCTTGGTCTTAGTATTAAGTCTCGGTTCAGTTCACTAATGAAAGTCTTTATCCATAGAAGTGTCAGAACTTGGTGAGGCGAATGGAAGCTTTTCTGTAGGACCAAATTCAGTGAGAAAGGGCAAGTATAATGCATATTTTGTTCTTCTAGATTGCATGAACATATGTAAAACAATATGATGACAAATTATGTTTGCAGAGTACTTCTCTATAAAATGTTTTTAGAAGCCAACATTCATGGAAGGGAACATAACAGACCCATCAGAAATTGTTGTACTTATATATGAGGAGTAGTCGTAGAACCTGAAAGAGAACACTGATATTAGTTTTTTAAAGTTTGAGGACATTTGAGTTTTGGTTTTTTGATTCTGTTGTTTTGTTAGGACATTTCCATAATGTTTGTATCAGTGTGTGTTTGATGATTTAAAAATTACAGACTGGAAAAACCTTTGCTCTCTAATTTCCCTTATCATATTTACTAAAGATGATTTAAAACCTACACTACCGTAGAGCCCAGGCACACTAGTCATGAACTGGGATTTGATTGTGTTTGGTGCAGCCCCAAAGAAGTAAAGATCATGATAACATCTTCAACTGATGTCAGTTGGGGTAGTTCTGTTCTCTTAAACAGAACTACACTGTATCCCAGCTGAAGAACTGGCCCAGTACAGCTGAGTGGGTATTTCACCTTAAAATCTAAATGCCTTTTGTTTCTCTTTCTGTCTCTAATAGGAACATTTTAATATAGGTCTATTACAGTGATCAGCAGCCTTTCCTGGCATCCTGTGACAGCCCCACCCCCAATGCACTCAGCAGGTACCAGAGGTGGGGCCTGGTGTGGCAACAGTGGCATGCACGGGGGCTCCTCCTGGCTCACCCCCCTGCCCCAAGCCGGGTGTGGAGCAGCAAGAGCTATGTGTGCGGTATCTCCTGTGGGCCCTACTCCCCCACTGGGGCCTGTGGCAGCTCCTGCACCCCTCCCAGCAGGGCCTTGGGTGGCAAGAGCCATACATGTGGTGGGCTCCTGTTGGCCCCCCCTTAGAAACCCCACTGGGAGTTGTGGCCAGCAGGAGCCACTGCACATAGCTCTTGCTGTTTCAGGCCCTGCTGGGGCTCAGGGGACAGGACCGGCAGAGGAGAGCAGCCACAGGTTTAGGAGCCCTGCGTGCTGCTCTGAAGGGGCATGGGTGCCATGTTTGGCATGCATGCCTTACATTGCTGACCCCTGATCTGTTACAACTAAGTGTATTTCTAAACTACCGTGATAGCAGGCATCAATTGAGTAGGTCTTTGTAGACCCACTCAGTTGACTGGAAAGCACTCTCCAGTTGACTTAATTAGTTTACCTCCCCAAATGGAGTAAGGCTGCCTGAACAGGATGGAGGCTTCTGTTGACACAGCTCTGTGAAGACACTGCAATATGTGTATGTCAAAATTATGCAGCTTGCATGTTACTCATTGACTGCCATCATCAGTATAGATCAGCTGTTCAAGAGAACTTGCAGAACTTTAATCATCTCCACATGTCCAAAATGAAAATAAATAATCCAGGTGAAAAAATGGTTAAATAACATTCCCTGACTGTCGAGCAAATAGTTGTGCAAGCCACTAGTTAAAGGTGATTTTCATTTTCCTCTAGGGAACTATTCTATGGTTCTATGATTCTATGACCGATCCATATATAGAATAGCAGCAATCTACTCAATGGTATGTCCACATCTTGAATACTTCATGCAGATCTGGTCACCTCATCTCAAAAATGATAAATTGGAAGTCGTAAAGATACAGAAAAGGATAAAAAAAAAATGATAGAGGGCATGGATCAGTTTCCATGTGAAAACAGATTAATAAGATTGGGACTTTTCAGTTTGTAAAAGAGATGATCCAGAGGGGATATGACAGAGGTCTGTAAAATCATGACTGGTGTGGAGAAAAGAAATAAGGAAATGTTATTTACTCCTGAAAACACAAGGACTAGACATCATCAAATGAAATTAATAGGCAGTAGGTTTAAAACAAACAAAAAGGAAGTATTTCTCACACAACAAATGGTCAATTGTGTAAGCCTTTGCCAGAGGATGTTGTGAAGGCCCAAGACTATGCCAGGGTTCAGAAAAGAAGTATTTGAGCTCTTGGAGAATAGGTCCAACAGTGGCTATTAGCCAGGATTGGCAGGAATGGAAAACAACACTTTGAAGAGTCCCTCACCTCTGTTTGCTGCAAGAAGCTGGGAATGAGTGACATGGGATAGATCACTTGATGATTGTCAGTTCTAGTCATTCCCTCTGAAACACCTGGCACTGGCCACTGTCAAAAGGCAGGATATTGGGCTAGATGTACAATGGGTCTGACCATTCTTCTCTTCTTAACCTGCTACTCCATTAACCCGAGTGCTGTGGACCTTAGATTCCCAGCTTTCCTTCCTTTTCTTTCCATTCAGGGGGTAAAAATGATGGAATTTGGAAGGGGAGGGGTTGTGATTCAGTTTCCTTCAAGAAATACTCATTAAGAAATTGTTTACACCAAAGTATGTTAATATACTAAGCTTGCAGAGTCAAACAATCAACATTTAGGAAATTCTAGAGTTAATGTTGCTCCTGCAACATTCATTCACTGCCTTTATTTGTATGCATTCACATATCATCCATAATTCCATGATCACATAATCTTTGTTCTACAGAGCCCCTTCCTCATTTAGTGCTGAGGTGGAGTGGTGCAAGGAAGGATGTTCCCCTGCATTTAAGGTCCTGGACTGGAATTCAGGAGAACTAAATTCTATTCCATCTTCAGTTTAGACCTTAGATACCTATATTGTCAAGCTTAATCTGACATTTCTGTACCAACAACTCGGCAAGGATTCTATTTTTACTTAGTAATAGCTTATGAATATTCATGTTGTTGCCCCCCCCCCCCAGGCAGGACAGAAAAAAAAAACACCCTGGAGTATTTTTGATACATGGAATTAAAAAGGCCAATACTCTATAGACAGCCATAGTTTAAATGAGTTGAATTTAACATGGTCCAATTAAGCAGTAAATAGCATTTGTCAGGATTTGGGAAATCCATCAATTTCACAGGAAATTAAGGTTGAATTTTTGCCATTACTTGGCCACAAGACAAAGTTCCCAAATGACTCTGAGCCCTGAAGACCTAATTGAGAACTGTGAATACATGCAGGGATTTCTCTCCTCAATTGCATTCTCTGCACATACTAACACATCTGTTTACACCAAGTGTCTGTGGTTCTGCTTAGTGGACTATGCCATGGTTCTCAACCTTTTGTGGCTTGTGACACGCTTGGTTGCATATTGTGACTCTAAAGGACACACCAGTCCACCTCCAGCCATCTTCCCAGTTCTCTGTGACACACTTACACTGTGTGGCAACACAGTAATGTGTCTTGACAGTGGTTGAGAAACACTGGACTATAGCATTCTTTCAGCTGAATGTCATGCAGTGGAGCTACGGCTTCAAAGCCTGTTGTACACAGGACTGTTTGACTTGCAATAGAGTTTGCTACCACAATTTGATCATGGAAAAATATTTTGCATTCTTCAGTTCTTTGCTTTTGTGTACTGCACAAAAAGTGTGAATGGCGCTTTAAAGAAAGATGAAGCTGCTGGGGAGTTTACAGTCTAAAGACCCAACTCTTTCATATTTCTATGTAAGTAAAGTATCCATAGCAGTTCACAGGACTGAGGACCAGTTTAAAATGTAACTGAATAATGAGCACTAAAGAGACTTCTGGTGAGATTCCAACCTACTGAAGTTAGTAGAGTTTTGACATTGACTTCAGTGAGGTCAGGATCTTACCCTGAATATCCAGCTCTGCTGTCTCTGAAACCAGTGGCGGCAGAAATTGTGAATAAAATTCACTCATTTTCCTGACTGAAAATTTATTTAATTAAATTTTAATCAAATTAGCTATCATGAATACTAAACTAAGTACTTTTATGTGTAAATTGTCCATTGGTAAGAGAAAGCAACAAGCTGCATGTAAGGTGCATTACAAAAACCTACAGAGGTGTCAGTTACCCCATTATTATAAAACTTTAATTTTAATTTTTTTCTTTCTATTTCCAAATTTCTTTTTCTTTTTCTATTAGATTGTATTGCTCTGAAGTGACAGTGTGTACCTCAAAAAGGTGCAGATTTTGCATTTTTTGATGATCCAGTTCTAATTTGGATCTAATCATACAAAATTGTTCCTATTTTGCATATCTTCTGTCCTTTCTTTGATAGCTGCCGGTACTAAGTGTTTTGTAAATTGTCCCAGAATAACTCCTTCCTTTGGGGGAGGGGGGGGGGATGTAAAACTGAGAGCTAGAGTTGTCCTTCTTAGCAGAAGTGACAGGATGGTCCTGATAGTGGTGTTCAGTGTTATGAATACAGAAGACTTTTTTTTTTATTTTCCTTTTGAAATATTAAGTTTAAATTTAAACTTGACATGAAGTGGACTTCTTGTGTGACCTACTCTTAAAACTTACAGTGGCACACCTGTATCAGGATAGCTGTGCCTCTGTAAGAGTGTTTGTGTACCCGTGTTATGTTGAAGGGAGAAAGCTCTCTCACTAACTTAATAAAACCACCAAAATGAGCGTCTGCAGCTATGTTGGCAAGAGAGTGACAAGCACTTATGTCAGCAAAACTGATGTCACTCAGGAACGTGTTTTTTTTTTTGTTTTTTTTTTCCCCCACATCCTTTCAACACTGAAGTTCGGCCAGTGTAAGTGCTGGTGTAAACAAGGCCTTAACCCCAGCATGAGTTCCTCCAGTACAGGAGACAGATGAATCCATGAGTTTCTACTTTGTTTCCTCCTCTTTTTTGTTTGGCTCAGACATAATTTGCTCACCTCCTTGCCCAATTGCTGTGAAAAGACTGCAAAACTTTATGTCTTCAAATGAGTTTCAGGGACTCCTTGGGCTCTTCACTGCCTTGACCATCTTACTGCCAATAACATGACTTTCTCCTTTGAGCACTACTCACATTCAGTTACAGGTGTCTACGTGCTGCAGCATGGTAGCTTGGAAAGTCTTCAGCCTTAGCCGGTCACGTCAGGGCACACGGCCAACACCCCATCTGTGCCGTGACTGTGGCTATCTAGGTGACTGTGACCCTGACCCTCCCAGTTCCTTTTTCTGCCCTCAGCGACAGTTTTGGATCAGCCAAGAAACTTGCGGAAGCAAGTGCCAGTCTTTTCCATGTGAAATTTAAGATGCGTGGGTTTAAACCATGCTTGGGATGCTGCAAAGCTTTCTCAATTGACTACCCTCACAAGAAATGCTTCGCATGTCTAGTTGAGCTGCACCTTTCTGTGAGCTGGCCTATCTACCAGTCCTTTAAACGGAGGACTCACAAAGGCACAGAGCGGTGCCTCCACACTCTCCCCGAGAGCAGCGTACCTGCCTCTGATGCAGCCCGAGCAGTGAGTGCTTTGCTGGCATCCTGAATGGTTTGGGCACCAGAGTCTCGGTACCACCTTTTGGCACCGAGTCCCAAGTCTCAGTTGACATCCTCTTTGGTACTGCCAAGGCATTGGTCATTGAGAGTGGCACTGTCCCTGGTACCATTGACGCTGCATGCCCCCATGAAGGTGTGGGCTCAGTCCCAAGACCTGGCTCCAGTACCGGCAAAGAAACCTAAGCCAAAGGCAGCGCCAACCTCAGTACCGGCAAGCCAGTCGATGCACGAGCCAGTACCAACCACCAGCCCGGCACCGCCCAGTTCTCTGCCGGTGCCACAGTCCGAAGCTGACGACTGCTTCATGGCTTCCTCACCTCCATGCTCATCCTGGGACCTGTCGATACCGTGTTCCTAGGGTCTGAGAACCAGATCATCTAGTTTGTTGTCGTTTTTGCTCCAGCTTCCGTTTGCTCCTCTGTCTCCCCCAAAGCCTCGGGGGCCAACAAATGGTCCAGGAAATAGTGCCACAAACATTCTCCGAAATGAAGGGGTCATCGGCAATGTCAGGGGCAACAGGGCCTGTATCCCCCGGCACCACGAAGGCCCCGGACCCAAGCCAGGGCCGATCTCTTCCGTGCCATGTTGAGACTGGAGCATCTTTCAGTGACTGGTTGCATGAGTGGTTGTGGACATGACAGCCAATGATAGTTCAACAATCTGGCACCGTTTGGTGCCGTCTCCAGATTCTTTGGACTTCTTGGATGATGACCCCAACCCTGACTCTACTCAGTGTAGTAGATCACGGGCTTGTTCTTCCTCATCACTGGATGACTATACTTTCGAGAGGCTGATTGCCGGTAATGAGGACTCCCACACCCAGCAGGATTTGCTCCACTGCATGGTGGCGAACCTGAAGCTGGAACTAGGGGTGGTCCAGGAGGAAACTGACCCCCTCTTTGACACAGAATGCAGTGCCCCACCCACCAAAATTGTCTGTTCCCTTCCATGATGGGGTGTACAGAATTGCCAGGGCATGATGGCAGACCCCATCCTCGATCCCACCAGTCTCAAGGGCAGTGGACCAAAAGTACCACATTCCTTAGGACTAATTCTCCTTCCTTTTCCAGCACCCCACCCCAGGGTCGCAGGTTGTCGACGCTGTAAACCAGAAAGAGAGGCAGGGCCAACCAAGTTCCACTCCTAGAAATAAGGAGGCAAGGAAACTCGATCTGTTGGGCAGGCAGGTCTATTCCACGGCAGCCTTAGAGCTGCGCATTTCCAACCACTCAGCCCTTATGACGAGATATATCTTCAACCTGTGGAGTGCCATGCAAGGTTTTTGTGATATCATTCCCAAGGATCACCTCAGGGACTTTGACACGATGCTCAAGGAAAGGGAGATGGCATTCAGGGATGCTCTGATGGCTACCTAGGACACCATAGACACAGCTGCTCGCACTATGGCATCCGCTGTGGTAATGTGCCGATCGGCTTGGCTCCAGGGCTCAGGCCTGCCCCCACAATTGCAGCTCATCATCCAGGACCTGCCGTTTGAAGGCTCTGATCTATTTGCTGTGTCCCGAGCTGCAAAACTCCATGGTATGAAGGACTCGAGAGCCACACTCCGGTCGCTGGGGATGTACACCCCACAATATAGCAGGCGGTCTCTGAAATGTCATCAGCTCATACAGCAGCAGCTGCAACAACGGAAACAACAGATTCAACTGCAGAGCCCCTTCTTGAGGTCCTTCTAATTTCCCCAGTGCCATCTTGGGGACTTGGATAAGGACAAGGCCCTTTCGAGCAAGAATGAGAAGCCCCATGCCCTGCAATCTAGCAGGCACGGACAGGGCTCCAAACACTCGTCAGGAAGAAAGCAGCGTTTTTGATGGTTACTGCAAGGGCAGCTAACCCACGACCCTCCTGGTCCCCAACTGTTGGCACTGCTTCATAATCCACCAGGCAAACATCACTTCTAGCCAGTGGGTCTTCAAGACAGTCATGAAGGGTGATCGGATTCAGTTTCGCCCAACTCCTTGGGTCAGGACTCCACCCCCTCATCCAAACCTGGGCGACCAGGAACTGCTCCACTTGCTCAAGATCGAATTCAAGAAACTTCTCTCCCTCAGGGCCATAGAAAGGGTCCCCAGAGGGGAGTGGGGAAAAGGGTTTTACTCCCATTACTTCCTAGTCCCCAAATCCAACGGGGATCTCTGACCCATTGTAGATGTCAGAGCGTTAAACAATCACATAAGGAAAATAAAGTTCCGCATGGTTTCCTTATCACAGATCATTCCATCTCTGTCTCCCGGGGATTGGTTCATAGCCCTCGATCTGAAAGACACTTACTTTCACATAGCTATACAGCCCTGCCACAGGTGATTCCTAAGATTCATGGTGGGAGAAGACCACTTCCAGTTCACTTCTCTCCCTTTCGGGCTCTCCTTGGTCCCCAGGGTGTTCATGAAGTGCATGGCGCTGGTCGTGGCACACCTGAGCAGGCGGGGCATAAAAATCTACCACTACCTAGATGACTGTTTGATAGTCGGGAGGTCAAGGTCTCAGGTAGAGCTCCATGTCAGAACAGTAGTGAAGGTTTGCAGGTACCTGGGTCTCTGTATAAATCAAGAAAAGTCAAAACTCCGCCCATCTCAGGACATAGAGCTCATAGGGGCATATCTGGACGCTCGCAAAGGGACAGCATCTCTGCGCCTCTCAAGATTTTGGTCCATGTGGAGCTCCTCGGCCACATGGCAGCCTTGACTTCTGTGATTCGGATGGGATGCCTGAGAATGAGGCCCTCCCAGGCCTTGTTCTCCATGGTGTTCCACCCACGGAAGGACTCCCGCAGCAAGGTACTGTCAGTTCCCCAGGACACTCTGGGGAGACTTCAGGTTTGGAGGGATCCCTGTTTCGCCATGGGGGGCATTCCCTTCTAGGCCCTCAGGCCCTCAGTGACCCTGATAACAGATGCCTGGGACTCAGGGTGGGGGGCCCACATATCTGGGGGGCTCTCCACTCAAGGGGTCTGGTACCACAGGTACAGACCTCTCCACATAAATGTGAAGGAACTGTGGGCAATCAGACTAGCCTGCTTGACCTTCCTGGACAAGATACAGGGCAGGTAAGTACAGATCGTCACGGACAACACTACAGCCACGTTCTATATGAACTGGCAGGGAGGGGTTCGCTCCCCAACACTTTGGAAAGAGGCGTACAAACTCTGGGAGCTGGCCATAGAACACAACTTCACCCTGGTGGCCGCTCATCTACCAGGGGTGGACAATGGGCTAGTGGACTCACTCAGCAGAAAGCCCCTAGCGAAACATGAGTGGTCCCTCCATGACAAGGGGTTCTCCCTTCTGATAGACAAATGGGGGTCACCCCAGATAGACCTGTTTGTGACATGGCAGAACTGCAAATGCCCCCAGTTCTGCACCCTCAGGAGTTGGGAGGAAGGGTCTCTCAGCAACGCCTTCCTCATCAGCTGGTTGGGGCCCCTGATGTATGCCATCCCTCCAGTCCGCCTCAGCCAGAGGGTCCTTTTGAAGATCAGCATGGACGGAGTGACCGTGATACTGATAGCTCTGGACTGGCCCAGACAACACTGGTTCTTGCTCCTGCAGGAAATGTCCATAGAGACCCCACTCCGTCTCCCACTGTGGGCAGGATCTTCTAACACAGGATTCGGGGCACCTCTGGTCCCTGAACCCAGGCTGCCTGCACCTGACAGCCTGGAGGCTCTCTGGCTCAACGAGCAGGAGAGGCTCTGCTCGGACAGCGTTAAGAAGGTCCTGGTTGGTAGCAGAAGACCATCTACCAGGTGCACATACACAGCCAAATGGAAGTGATTCTCTATTTGGGCCCGGGACAAAGGCGTAGACCTTATATCAGCCCCAATACACCTAATCCTTGACTACATGTTAGACCTTAGAGAAAAAAACCTCTCTTCTTCCTCATTGAGAGTCCACCTAGCGGCGATCTCAGCCCTCCACAAAAGGGTGGATGGGGACCCACTCTTTTCCCATCCTGCCTCTGTGAGATTCTTGAAAGGGGTGGAGAGACTTTTTCCTCTACCCTGAAACACACCCCTCCTTGGGACCTGAATTTGGTACTTCAGGCGATGACAGAGCCGCCTTATGAACTCTTGGACTCAGCCACCCTGTTGGTCCTGTTCTGGAATGTGGCCTTCTTGGTAGCAATCACCTCTGCTAGAAGGGTTTCAGAGTTGAAAGTCCTCTTCTCGGAACCCCCATATACGAGGTTCTACCTGGATAAAGTGGTCTTATGCCACCATCCATCTTTCCTCCCCAAGGTGGCCACCCCCTTCCACCTTAACGAGGAAATTTGCCTGCCAGTTTTTTTATCCAGATCCTCAGGTTACGGAGAACCAGAAGAGATGGCATACCTTGGACATAAAGAGAGCACTCCTGACTTACATCAAGTGCACTCGGCCGTTCCACAAGACCTTCCAACTCTCCGTGGCAGTTGCCGAACGCAAGAGAGGTCTCCCAGTGTCCTCACAGTGTATTTCCAAATGGATGGTGATCTGCATTAAAGATTGCTACAGATGGTCAAACACACTCCTTCCTGGGACTGTTATAGCCTACTCTACCAGGCCCCAAGCATCGTCAACGGCCTTCCTTGCCAGGGTCCCAATCCAAGAGATCTGCAGGACCACTACGTGGTCATCGATACATAACTTTATGATGCACTACGCCATCACCCAGCAGGCTAGAGATGCTGCTGCTTTGGGCAGAGCTGTACTCAGTGTGGACAGACTGTAACGCTTCCCACCATCCTTGGGTATGGCTAGCAGTCACCTGTAACTGAATGATGTGAGCAGTGCTCGAAGGAGAATGGTGGGTTACTTTCCAGTAACCGTCCTCCTTCGAGATGGGTTGCTCACATACATTCAGGCCCCTCCCGCAGTCCCACTAACAGAGTTGGCGAAGTTATATGGGACTGGGAGGTTCAGTGTCATGGTCACCTATATTGCCGTGGTCGCGGCACAGAGGGAGCGTTGGCCGTGTGCCTTGACCTGACAGGCTAAGGCTAAAGACTTTCCAAGCTACAGTGTGCTGCAGCATGTAGACACCTGTAACTGAATGTATGTGAGCAGCCCATCTCAAAGGAGGGTTACTGGTAAGTAACCCGCCGTTCAGGTGATTCTCATGTGTTTAGATATTTTGAGCCAGTTTCTCTCTCTGCAGATAAGATGCTTTTGAGATCCACAAAAACTAGCTTGTGCAATCTTGTCAGGCTCAGTAACAGCATTTAAACTCTACTATTTCTGGGGCTGCCATTAAATGATGGTGCAGAAAACAAGAGGTCTTGGTGTGACACCATGCTAGGATGAATTTGAAAGTACAGATGAAGAATTTTCTGAGCAGTATTTGAAATACTGTGCATCTGTGTGTGACACACTGAAAAAGATAAAATCATTGTGAGACTTGGTGTTTCCGTAAATGTGTTGGGTTAGTTTACATGAGGGAGAGAGTAAAGAAGGAATAACCTGTGGAAAAATAAGTGAATTGGGTAAGTTCCAAAGGGGTGGCCATGTTATTTCTAGTTCAGCAAAACAAACAAGGAAGAAGCATCTGATGAAGTGAGATTTTCTCCTATGAAAGCTCATACAATAAATAAGTTTGTTAGTCATTTAAGTGCCACAGGACTCCTTGCTTGTTTAACTGGGTAGAGTCAGCTGAGCTTTGTGACTTTGTGCTCACTCACAGCCATTTCAGATTTGAGGATAATTTATATCTTTGAGTCAGTGACACTGCTGTGGGTACCCACATGGCCTCACAACATGCCAACATTTTTATGGGTGATGTAGAACACTGTTTCAAGTCTCATCCCAAAGCACTTCTCTGCTTATGCTAGATTGATGCTGTCTTCGTCATCCGGACCCATGGTATGGATGCCCTTAAAGATTTCCACCGAGATTTCAACAATTTCCACTCCACTATTAAACTTAGCCTGGAACACTCCATGCAGGAGATACACTTACTGGAGACTACAGTACAAATTAGGGATGGACTAATCAACACCACTCTGTACCAAAAACCTGTTGATCAGTATAGTTACCTACATCCATCAAGCTTTCATCCAAAACACCCCACACGATCCATTGTCTACAGCCAAACCCTAAGATATAACCACATCTGCTGATCCCTCAGACAGAGACAGACACTTCAGGATCTCTATCAAACATTCTTAAAACTACAGTACCCATATGGGGAAATGAAGAAACAGATTGACAGAGTCAGATGGGTACCCAGAAGTCAACTACTATAGGAAAAGCCCAACAAAATACCACTGGTCGTCATCTACAACCCCCAAGTCAGATCTCTACAGCACATCATTAAGGACAGCCTGTTCTACAAATGACCCCTCACTGTCTCAAGCCTTAGGAGACAGATCTCTCCTCTCCTACAGACAGCCCTCTCCTAACCTTAAACAGATAGTCACCAGCAACTACAAACCTAGCAACAGAAACATTAAAGCAGGCACATGTCCCTGTAACAAACCACATTGCCAACTTTGCCCACATATCTGCACAAAAGACACCATCATAGGACCTAATCAAGCCAGCTGCTCCATCAAGGGCTCATTCATCCGCTCAACCACCAAAGTGATTTCCACCATCAGGTGCCAGAAATGCCCCCACATCTTATACATTGGACAAACAGGACAGTCTCTGTGCAAAAGAATAAATGGGCACAAAACTGACATCAGAAATCACAACATTCAGAAACCAGTAGCTGAGCACTGCCATCTTCTGAATCACTCTGTTGATTGTTTATTAGCAGCCTTGCTCAAGCAGATGGGCAGCACATCAAGACTTCAAAATGAAACAGCAGAACTGGAGTTAATATGCAGATTCAATTGTGTGAAAGCATAATTATGTTAAATCGTGACTATGGATTCTTTTCCCATTACAACAGGTGACTTAACCTCACTTCCCTCTGTGTTCTGTTCCCCTGTGTTTGAATCTTAACAACTGCTTTGATTTGCTGTTACATGATGACCTGATTCCGTGACGTACACTCTGCTGCATTTATTTTCATCCCATTTTGTAAGTTCCCCCATCTCCAAAGCATCTGACAGAGTGGGATTTTCTCCTATGAACATTCATGCAATAAATAAATTTGTTAGTCTTTAAGTGCCACAGGACTCCTTGCTTATTTTGCTGAACTAAACTAACACAGCTACCTCTTTGGAGCTGGATAACTTGGGTGTTTTGAGGTATGACATCTTCACCTCTAGGCCATCAGTTCAATTGCAGCATAGAACAGTATTGATAGAAAGTCACAGCTGACTTCACTGAATTATTTGAAATTACTTATACAGTGTTTGTCCTTTCCCATGTGCTGCAGTGAGACTGGGACCAAATAAAGGGAGCGGTACAAGTAATGTTTCACTTTGCAATATTTTATTTTTCAACCAGAAATCCCAGAGAATCAAGGCCAGCAGGACTTCCATCCCTTATCCTCCTCCCAGAATCAGCAGTAGGGCCTCCTTTCCATAGTTCCCCCCAAGAAGGCAAGTGCATTTTCTTAAGAAGGGATGGGGAGCGCAAGCTCACTACTATCTACTTCTCCTGTCGCACACAGATTCCCTGCCTGAATTGATCTTGACACCACATCCACCAGGGTTCCTCATATTTGTCAGAAAAGGGTATTAGTAGGCCTCACCACACTTTATCACTGCATAAGGAAGTTAGCACATGCACAGCTGTGTTGCCTGGCCTTCTGGAGGTCATTGACATGGGTGGAGAAGGGAGGAACAGAAAATGCTTTATCACTGCAAGGGGAACCAAAATCAGTCTCAGCAGGAACTAAAAGGCCCCACTGAATCAACAGGCTGGAGAGTCCTGACTGATGTGATCATAAGGGCATTTGTGATTTTCATCTTTAAAAGGATCAGAGAGGGGAGGGTCAGTTGGAGCAAGGTGTTGAGCGAGTCGGGGGCCCGCTCACTCAGCTATGGGACCGGCCACCCCATAGAAACTCCCCATTTTTGTTGGGGCAACAAGGTCCCGAGGGACTCACAGCCAGTGGGGGCAGGCTGGAGACTGCTGAGGAGACTGGCGTAGTGAACTTGTGGCAAATAGGAGTGGTAACAGGAGCCACGGGGGTCTGGCACCAGGGGTCAGGCAACAGAGGGGTGCCAGGGGATAGGGCAGTTTGTACATTAAGGGGAACTATGTTGTAATGGGGGGTGGGAGAAAATCAAACCCTTTCAAATTTTGATACTGCCAGCTTTGGGGGAGGTTTTGCCACTGGGATATTAGGCATTTTCATCTTGTATGGTATTTTTCTGCTTCTATTAATTTGCACAGTAAGGATTCTCAGACATGCTAGGGACATGGACATCTTTTAGACTAATGCCTGAGTTAGAAATATTAATCATCTTGTATGTAATTTTTATCTGTTTTTGGTTAATTACTTTAAATTTCCTCAGCTTCAAGGCCAGGAATCGGTAGGCCAGGGAGGTTTTATGCACCAGTGGGAACCTATTTAGTTTAGCGTAAAGTTAGGACTAGTAGTCGGTAATGCTAGGGCTTGAGATTTGCTTTGCAGGGGGAATTTGTCTTTTGGGACTTTTAATAGTGTTATGTATCATAGTTTTTAGCTTATGGTGGTTAGAGATTGAGGAAGTTGAGCTTTGTATAAGATATTAAATGATAACATTATGTATAGTAGTCATAGCATTGTGTATAACCTTGGTTATTTGGTGTTGTGTCATTGTTATTAATTGGATGTTGGGGGAGGATCTGGAAGGGAAGGAAACACCTTTAACAGAATAACTTGTATTGCTGCTAAATTAAATAATCAAGTGTGTTATAAAGCATTAATAAACGTTACATGCATAGTGATTTATCTAAAAACCCAAAGTGCTGCAGGTGAGTGTGTACCTGCGACTTCAGTCTCCCCAAAGGTGGGGTCATTGGGGCAACCCCTCCTGGCTTGTAAGGCAAGTCAACAAACCGCACACTGACAATGTTCCTTCCGATGATATACAAGAATAGTTCACACTTCTCCAACCTATTTTTTCAGGTTATTCGCAGGCTCTGACATCACTGCATTGGTCCCACCTGCATTATGGTTTTAAGCATTTCTTGATATTCATGAAATTTAGAAATTATTCTTTTAAATTGTTTTATCAAAGCTGATATTCTGATGTAATTGCACAGCTGCAGGAGCTGGAGCCCCAGACACGGGTCGGTTGTGTCTATGCCTTAACAGAGCCCTGAGAAGAAGCTGTTTGTCGCTTGTATTATGCAGGAGGTCAGACTAGATGATCGCTATAGGCTATGTCTACACGGCACTTTTATTTCGAAATAACAGTCGTTATTTCGAAATAAAAGAAATTAGGTCTACATGACGTTTTCTTATTTCGAAAGGATGGATCCTGTCCTTTCGAAATAAGAATCGTCATTTCGAAAAAGTAGAACCTGCCCCCCCTCGAAACAGCCATTATTTCGGAATGGGTATTTCGAAATAAAGCTGTTTAGACCTGTTCTTTTGAAACAACACTGTGTAGACCTGTTGTTTCGAAAGAGCTGTTTCGAAACAACAGGTCCAAACGGCTTTATTTCGAAATATCCCTTCCAAAATAACAGCCGTTTGGATTGCAGGCTTTCCCTTAATTTGAATTAACATTTTGTTAATTCGAATTCATAGAATCATAGAATCATAGGGTTGGAAGGGACCTCATAGGTCCTCTAGTCCAACCCCCTGCCAGAGGCAGGACCACTCCTACTTAAACCATCCCAGTCAGGGTTTTGTCCAGCCGGGCCTTAAACACCTCTAAAGATGGAGACTCCACCACCTCCCTCGGCAGCTCATTCCAAGACTTCACCACTCTCCTGGTAAAAAAGTTTTTCCTAATATCCAGCCTCGACCTCCCTAACCGCAACTTGAGACCATTGCTCCTCGTTCTGTCCTCCGTTACTACCGAGAACAGTCGAGCTCCATCTTCCCTAGAGCATCCCTTCAAGTAGTTGAAGGTTGCTATCAAATCCCCCCTCAATCTTCTCTTCTGCAGGCTAAATAAGCCTAATGCTTCCAGTCTTTCCTCATAGGGCTTGTGCTCTAGCCCTTTAATCATTTTGGTTGCCCTCCTCTGAACTCTCTCTAGCATGTCCCTGTCCTTTTTGTAGTGGGGAGCCCAAAACTGAACACAGTATTCTAGATGTGGCCTTACCAGTGCAGAATAGAGGGGAATGATCACATCCCTTGATCTACTGGTAATACTTCTTTTGATGCAGCCCAGTATGCCATTGGCCTTTTTGGCAGTAAGAGCACACTGCTGACTCATATCTAGCTTCCCATCCACCATGACCCCCAGGTCCTTTTCTACACTGCTGCTACTTAGCTGAATGTTTCCCAGCCTGTAGCAGTGCATAGGGTTTTTTGGTCCCAAATGCAGGATTTTACACTTGTCCTTATTGAATCTCATAAGGTTTCTATTGGCCCACTGTTCCAATTTATCTAGGTCTCCCTGAATCCTGTCCTTGCCCTCCAACGTGTCTACTGGTCCTCCCAGCTTGGTGTCATCTGCAAACTTACTGAGAATGCAGTCTATTCCATCATCCAGATCATTGATGAAAATGTTGAACAGAACCGGCCCCAGGACCGACCCCTGGGGCACACCACTCGTGACCGGTTGCCAGCTAGACATGGAACCATTGATTCCTACACGCTGAAACCGTTGATCTAGCCAGTTTTCTATCCACCTTATAGTCCACCTATCCAAACCATAATTCCTTAATTTGCCAGTGAGAATGCTGTGGGAAACTGTATCAAAAGCCTTGCTAAAATCAAGGATTTTATTTCGAAATAACTCATTTCGAAATCCTTATTTCGAAATAACAATGCATGTGTAGACATAGTAATAGTCTTTCCTGGCCCTAAAATCTACACTTCAGTGGTGGTGGAGGGATTGAGAAAGTGGGAATAAAGACAAGACTTGGAAATGAGGTGGTTGATAACTTTTATGAGGGCAGTTTCGGTGTAGTAGAAGCAGACTGAAGAACCTTTTCAGAATCCAAACCTTTCAACTCAGAGCCAAGGTTCTACCACTGACACTTCATTTTTCTCTGTGTCATTTTCCCCACCTGTCAACTGGCTATCAAATTTGCTTTTTTCACAAGCAGTGCATATATGTAAGACTGTAAGGAAGATATTTTCCATTAAAGAACTCTTTAAAAGTTACAGAGTGTACTGCTGACTTATTTTGCTGCTAGTTTAGCTAAGTGCTCACTGTAGGAGCAATGTATCTGTCATTCTGGATAATGCCAAATAATGTATCTTTTGCTTTCTGAAAAATAATGCAGTATGAACGAGCTGAGAAAGTACAAATTTAGTTTTGCCATAAGCTACCAAACTTTTCTTCCAACAATTTTTTTTGCATAATTTGTCATGTATATAATTATCTTTGCTATTCATATCCTTTGAAGTTGTATTCTAAAAATGCTATACACTCTAATAATATGCTGCAATATAAGGTAAGTCACTGCCATCCCATGCTTCTGACTAGAACTCACAAATGTGGATTGTTTTTTTTCAATCCTGCTGAAATATTCCCAACCTACAGTTGAGTAAATTAAAACAAATTATATGAATTGCTCAGGTCTCATATTTCTTATAATTTGCCTACTAGTCTTATACTGAAACAAAAGATTGATCTGACAGAAATCTCGATATATATATTTTAATAATTACATCAGGATTACAGCAGCCCTGCTTTAATTAAATCTTCACAATTATACAGACATGTCATTGTATGTCATTAGTCTCCTTAATACCATTTTACCTATTATCACCTTGTTTTCAAGTATACATCTGTCAAAGGGCAGCTACTTTTCCACTTCACTTCATTGCTCACTGACTTACACATAAGCGCCAATAGGCAATTATATTAACAATCATGAATTGTCTTGGTGAAAGTCACAGGAATAAATAAATAAATGAACTACACAGGTGCATTAGACTGAATAAAAACAGGAGGAGAAACAGATTCTGGGGATTCAGTAAGGGTTTTCCTGTGGGGTTTGTGTTGCCATTTGGTTTAATTCTTTTTGAAATGTCCCTATATATGCTATTTCAGTTTCTACTCCCTCACTCAGTTTTGCTTCCTGAAGAGCAGAAACAAGGCTGTTACTGTTAAATTCATTAGCACAATTGATGGCCTAAATGTAATCCCAATTTTCCTGAATTTCACCATATTGAAAAATTCTTTTTTAATTATTGAGTTTCACAATATTTGTAAAAAAAAAAAAAAAATTAGAGAGCTCCAACTTGCTTGTTCAGTATTTCATTAATATTGTATGCATGATGCCAATAGCTTTACCACCGTTTCTTCACCCTAAACATTTATTCTTTCAGTGTGTACTTGGTTCCGTGGGCTTCTTTGTAGAGTAAAAACTAGACAAAATTATAATTTAATCTGACACTGCATGACTGGTGTTTTATTCCTGCTGTTAAAGTTCATGGCAAAAATAAAATGTCAGTTACACACTGTGTATTAATGGTTTTTTTTCCTGATACTTATTTTAAAGGGAAAAATAAAGTATTTCAAAAACAGTTAAATGGTTTCCTGGTAACAACTTCCCCTTGTGAAAATCTGTGGAGCCCATTTTCTCTACTGCCGGAAGAGCCCTCTTAAGGAGTTCTCTCCCTTCTTGATGCCATCTGTGGCTATAATCAAGGGACAGTTTTTTTCTGACTGAAAAATAACACCTGTTTGTAAATTTAGGTGCTAATTAACATCACTCGTGTTACTTGAAAATACTAAATAAGTGAGGTAATTGGGATATACTCCATTAGGACATTTAGAAATGAGAAATGTATTATTTTAGAAGAAAAAAATCTAAATGCTTTTTCATTTTGCTTATTTATTTTTTCAGTGTTCTGTATTCTTAACTATACCATCCCCAAAGAGAAAGCAGTGAACCATTACAGAAATATCAGTTTCACTGCAACTAACATTGCCCAAGTTATTCAATCCCTTTATTTATCAGTTCTTTGATAACTCATAAATCTCCTGACATAGTGCATTTAGAATGTCATGGCAAATCAATTTTCAGCATTAAAAATACTTTGTTGACAACTCCATAACTTCCAAAGGGAATTTCCAATGCATACTCAACTCCCTTACACATACAGAATTCCTATTGATACTAATAGAAACAGGGAATAGGAGCCCAAGGTACTTGAATTACTGAAACCATCCTGACATGTCTGGTTAAATGGCTTGTTTTTAGGCCATCTAGGAATGGAACAGTTTGTTTATATCTGCTCATAGACGAAAGATTGCAGTTATTGACTTTGATTGTAACATAGTATCTTAGTCTAATATTTAGCCTGCCTGTCCATGTATTTTAACTCTATTTAAAGATTGAGAATACCAGGTTACCCCAATAATATTAGGAATATCTTTTTGTAAAAATGTAGCTATTCCTTATTCAAAACTAGTTAAGTGCATTGCTGTATGGTGGCCTAAAATTACATAATTTCTAGCTCACTATTTATAAAAAATATATATATATATACTGGGAAATTATCTTTGCACAATGTAAGGCATGGAAGGAGTTTGGCAATTTCTTCAAGAATGGGAAGTTTTATGAAAGATAAAAGATTTTAAAAAATTAATGCAGAATAAAGAGCTGACTTATCTAATGTGGGCAGTCATCTGATTACTAAACATTTCTGATAATATGGTCAATGAATAAAATATTCAAAAATATAGTTAAGAGAAAACAATAGGGAGAAAAGCCATCTTAAACCAAACCACAAGAATCAGCAAGGGTCCCCAAAATCAGCAGAACTTTAGCCTTCAACTACAAGTTTAATTAAGAAAGAGATTAACGATGATGAAATGATAAACTAATTGAACAGCCCTCATCAGGGAAGACTGCTACATCCCAGAATGAAGGAGAGAGTATCTTTATATTTGTGTACAGGTTGGTAGAGCTAAATGCTACAATCTAAAGGAAAAGATTTTTGTGTTCCTCAGTGGAGTACATATCTAGGAATGACCAGACGAGAATGGATCTAGTCAACAGACATTCTGCTAAATGGAGTAGAATACAGTAGAACCTCCGAGTTAAGAATACCTTGGGAATGAAGGTTGTTCATAACTCTGAAATGTGCATAGAACAGTTTCCTTGCCTTGTCAAATCTTTTTCTTTTTTAAAATTTAATTTCCCTTTATGTTTTGAGTAGTTTACATAGAACACAGCACTGTACAGTATTTGGGGCTTTTGTCTTTACTGTTGCCTGACTGAGAATTTCTGGTTCCAAAAATGGTGTGTTGGGGGGATGAATTAGTGGTCAGTTTGTAACTCTGATGTTCATAACTCTGAGGTTCTGCTGTTACTTCTTGAACATAGAAAACAAAATTTCGAAACTGAAGGTTTTATTTGGTGGTATATTTTATAATCAGAAAATGTAATCCATTCCAACATTACATAAATTCACTTGATAAACTATGTTAAATGGTGGTTACAGTTGCAAAAATGAAGCACTCTGAAGTCCAGAAATGTCATAACTAAGGTTGAGTGTACAACCATAATTTCAAATAGTCTTGCGTATGTATTACTCTACAAGCTTTAAATAGATAGTACATCAATGTGGTAGTGGAAGGAATCACAGAGGAAGTGGATGAGCATGCCCTTTAAGAAAGTTGGGGTTCAGCTGTAGCTGTGCCACACTTATCCTGGCCTTCAGACAAAGGAAACAAGTGAAGGATCAAGTGACTGGGAGTGAGGTGTACAGGGAGATGGAAAGGCAGCCTATGGTTCAGTGAGAGGGAAAGAGACAATCTGAGAGGATTTCAGAGGCAGGGTAAAGATAAAAGTCAGGAGAGATCTGCAGGGAGGGATGTCCGTGGAATAGAACAGATTCTCGTCAACTGGAAAAGGTTGCCAGAAATGAAATAAAATTGCAGAAAGGAGGGTGGTAGTTGGCCTACCACAGGAGAGAAGATGTTTTGGGCCCAGAATTGAAGGCAAGGAAGAGACTGGGAGAGACTCTGGAAGGGGAGTGGAGCAGGGAGGAATTTTGAGGGGGAGCTGAACAGAGGAAGAAGGGCCTCAGGAGTTGTGCTTTTAAGTAGAGAAGGAGACCAGAAACTAAAGGAAAAATCCCCAGGAAGGAGAAGTAGGGCACTTTGTATGTCCACACGTCTCTTTTATTTTGAAACAACACTGGTTATTTCGAAATAAAAAAGATTAGGTCCACACAACGTTTTCTTATTTTGAAATGACGGGCTCTATCATTTCGAAATAAGAACCATCATTTCGAAACAGCTTAAACCCCATTCATTTCAAAACAGCTGTTATTTTGAAATGGTTATTTCAAAATAAGGTCGTTTGGACATGCTGTTTCAAAAGAACACCATTGTTTTGAAACAATTGTTTCAAAACAGCATGTCCAAACAGCCTTATTTTGAAATAACCATTTCAAAATAACAGCTGTTTAGAAAGCAGGCTTTCCCTTAATTCAAATTAACATTTTCTTAATTTGAATTAACTCATTTTGAAATAACTTATTTCGAAATAACGATGTGTGTGTGGACATAGCCTTTGTGACTTCAGAGTCAGATACCAGATTGTTTAGCAACCGCAATGTGCTGAAGGGCCAGCAGAGGGAAACAGAGGCAGGTTGCTTGTGATATCATGCTGTGTCACAAATGAACACACTCTGGGAAAGCATTTTGCAATGCAGGCCTATTATCATATATTATTTTTTTCCTCCAAGATTTGTGTTTCATTTGGGGGCCAATTCCACTGCGTTTGAAATCAATAGGAATCTTACCCTGGGCTTCAGTGGAAGTTGGGCCAGGCACTCAGTGTCTAGATTTGACAGTGAGCAGTACGCCGTATGAAGAGTTCTTTCTATACCTAGATATTATGGCTCACAGGGTAAATAATTGTTTGGAGGTCTGTACTATACAGGCATAGCAGAGTGTCTTTAGGACAGTGGGATAATCTTATCTCAGTGTTCTTTAATTTTATTTATTAATCAGTGCCCTTAATAGTGTGTCAAGGCCATTCATATTCTTTAGAAAAAGAAAACACAATAAAAAAGAAAACTGGATGCCATTGGATCTGGTGGTTCTTTGGCCCACTTACAATGTGCTTTATTCCTTTTTTTTTTGTTGAAATCTAAAGGAAATGAACAAATCAGACCTGACACAAAGAAAGTTGTGCTAATTTATGCCTGAGCTGAATTTCTTAAATGCTACTTATTTCATGGCTGCTTTAGATCCAGAAGTCACTCATTCATAGAGTTTGACAAGTGAGTTGTTGTAAATGTATTTTCCTACAGATTTAAGTCACTTTCCTGTACTTCAAGTAATTTTCAAGCTGATCATGATTTCTATTTTTTTTTTCTTATTTGAATGTATTTGGTGCTTCAGATCTTTTGGGTTACAGTCTCTTCTGTTGGAAAGGACAAAACAATTTAAAAACTCATTACAAATATAACCAAGTATGCATTAATAACATCAGTATGCTTGCACAAATATTTAAGACTTACATGTCTGAAGAAAGAATCCCTAACCCCTGGTGATTTAATTTCTTGGTCCAATACAAAGATGGCATACTGTCTACCTCTTCTATGATCTGATTCAAAATCTTTAAAATCAGTGGGGAATATTCATAAATGCATACTATTCTTTTTAAAAAATGTAAAAATGCCTCAAACCTTGATTGCAAACAATTCTAAATATTTAAGGTTCATCTTTCCACAGAACTCTCAGAATTACAGCTAATGTACAAAAAACAGTTTGTAATACTGCTCTCTGAATAGGAATGTGCTCATTTCAGGAACAAGGCCCTGTACATCAAAAAATACTTAAAACTTCTTGTAGAAAACCTCTCTCTATTTTTCAGATCTATGGTATGTAATGTATTGTGTGTGTGTGCATGTGTGATATATAATTTGGAGCAAATTAACATCAAAACATTCCTTTATGGATGTTATTGGTTTCATAACACGTGTTACAATCCTATTTGTTTTTATGAACTGCTTCTATACAACAGATGTTACTTGAAAGTGTTTCCTGTGTCAGGAATTGTGTCATCTTATGTGTTCTTTCAAAACTTTTATGTTCTCAACTCTTTGCAAAGTGTTTGTCTTGTATTTTTATATCAGTGGAATTTTATACAGTAAATAGGTTAAGTGGGTGGATTTTACTGAATCAGTAAAAGTTGATCAATAAAAGTTGATATTGAAACATAAAGTTGATAATATCTATATTGCTACACATAGATTCTGAATGTTCTTGCATGAAAAAATCTTTGGGAATCTCTTCAGCATAGACATGGAATTCTCTAATATAACAATGTTTCTTTAAAACCACAATTCTGAAGGGAATGTTTCTTTATCGGTTCCATAATAAACTCATAGACTCCCCCGCCCCTCCCCTTGAAAGGCCATTCCAGAGCTTTACTCTTCGATGGTTAGAAGCTTGTGTCTAATTTCAAGCCTAAATTTCCTGATGGATAGTTTGTATCCATTTGTTCTTGTGTTCACATTGGTGCTGTACTCAAATGATTCCTCTACCTCCCTAGTATTTATCCCTCTGATGTATTTACAGAGAGTAACTGTATCTTTCTTCAATCTTCTTTTCATTAGGCTAAACAAGTCAAGCTCTTAAGTCCCTGCTCATAAGGCAGATTTTTCATTCTGCAGACCATCCTGTTCCAGTTTGAATTCATCTATCTTAGACATGGGGAACCAGAACTGCAAGCAAAGTTCCAGATGAGGTCTCACCAGTACCTTATCTAACCAGTGGCGGATTAGGGGCCTCTGAGCCCCGTGGCCTCCTGTACTGGTGGGCCTGCCTGGAGCCCCACTTGGGCCTCCACCTGCCCTTGCCTGGGGCCACAGCCCCCCTCCAGTCTACAGCCCTACCCTCTGTGGAAGGGTCAGCACTCCAGGGGGGTGGTGTCTGGGGCCAGGCCAGCCCCAGCTGGGCTGATTGGCTCCCCCCGAGCAGCCTGCACATGTAGGTTGGCTTGCGATGCGGCTCAGCCACACCAGAGACTGTGCTGTGCTGCACAGCGTAGCAGCAGCTGGCTTTGCCCCCAGGAATGGACTGGGTGGTGCAGGGGTGGGGCAGGAGAGCAGAGCCCAGCCTCTGGATAGGCCAGCCCAGGGGTGGGGATGGGGTGGGAGAGGAATGCAGAGCTCAGCCTCTGGCCCAGCACAGCTCCATTCCCCACCAGCACTACAGTGTGGGCCCATGGGCATGGGCCCTGTAGGCCCACGCATTAATCCAGCCATGTGTCTAACTGCAAGTAACACCTCTCTATCTTTGCTCGAAATAACTCTTCCAAAGCATCCTAGGACTGCATTAGCTTTAACTCACTGCCAAATCACGTTGACGGCACATAGTCATCTTCTGATCAACCAGTACTCCTAGGTCTTTTGCCTCTTCTGTCACTTCCAACTGATGTGTCCCCAACTTATAGGAAAAAATTCTTGTTATTTTTCCATAAATGCATGAGCTTGCACAACCTGTTGTTAAATTTCATCCTTTTCCTAATACTCCAGTTTATAACTGTCGTCTACCTTTTGAGATCTAGTCTGGAAGCAGAGACTTCCATGTGCTATCTACTGGGTTAATCGATGATGAATAATAATTTTAACAGACATTAAACCATCCAGATATTTAAATATAGACACTTACAACATATGTATTAATTGGTTAACATTGTTGCAGATCTCAGTGCTGTGTAGCTGTAACTGAGCAATAGTAGAAACTTCCTTACTCATCACAAGGCTGCTTTTAGCCACTCATCATTCTGGGTTTTACGTTCTAAAATTAATTACACATGCATCATTCAGAAGATAAATATGGAACTAATAACTATGGAACAGCTCAGAAGGACTTTGCGAGGGAAACCCACTGCCAGGCCAGGCCTTCTTACTCATTTTGGGGGCTGTCCCTTTGGTGTCCCCCTCTGTCCCCTGCTGTTCTCTGCTCAGTGTCTTTTTCTGGATCCCTGCTTTTGACTCTATGAACCTGACTCACATCCCTGTTTTTTTCATTAGTTCTCCCCTGAGATTATTTGAGACCTGGACCCAGTACCCTCTCCCCTTAGGCTGTGGGGTAGGTCTTTATATGTGGGTGGGCTTGTGCCTATCGACTCCCCCAGAACCTAAATAGGTGCCATGACTCAGATCTCCAGAAGAGCTTTCAGTGATTCATCCCTTAGGCATACTGCAGCAGTCTATCACTTGGCAGACTCTAGGTTAGGTGACCCCCAACTATAGCTATTTAACTCTCACTGCTAGAGCCAAAATTTGGAAACAGTAGCACTCCCCTAAGAACCTTCCTTTTTCCTCATGGTGCTAGACTCTCTCAGCTTCCAGCATGCCCTCAGTCTATTTCTCTCCCTTCCCTGGCCTTGTCCCAGCCTGTTTCAGCCTTAACTGAGCCCCATTCTGCCCCTGTTCCTGACCTATTCTAGCCCTGCTATTGCCTCCTAGCCCTCAGACCCTCGGACTGTCCGCAGCCCAGCTTCAGCCTACTTCTAGACTCTCCTCGTGATCTGGCATATCTCTGAAGTCTGATCCTAGTTCTGACCCATGGCCTGTCCATGGCCTTGTATCAGGTCTGCTCTCGGTCCAGTCCTGAGTCTACATCCAGATTTGACACTTAGTACTCTTTCTTGACCACTGCATCTGATCGCCTAGAATCCGGAGTCTCAGAGATCTGATTAAAAACACAAAACTTAGCACACACAGTTTTAGTGAAATCAACTAAACACCAATAGTGCCTCAAAGCTAAGTTTCATAAAGCATACAGTTTTCAAGAGCATCTGAGCTACCTACCAATGAGATTTAGGCTGTGTTCACACAGCACTCTTATTTTGAAACAATAGAGGTTGTTTCAAAATAAGAAATACCCTGTTCACACGATGCACAGTTGTTTCGAAACAACGGGAACCATTGTTTCGAAACAACAGCATTGTTTCGAAACAAGTTAAACCCCATGCGGGGATGAAACAATGTTGTTTCAAAATGATTGTTTCGAAACAACACCGTGCGAACATGTTGTTTCGAAACAACGGTGACTTGTTTCAAAATAGCTGTTGCCTGAACCTGGTATTTCGCTTTGAGTTTTCCTTAATTCGAATTAACAAACTGTTAATTTGAATTGTTATTTCAAAATAAGGTGTTATTTCGATACAAGTTGTTTCGAAACAACCATATCGAAATAACCACCTGTGTGTGAACACAGCCTAAGACTCTTGATTGTTGAAGTCACTTTTGAAAATGGAACTTCAGGCTCCCAAAACAAGTGCACTAACATTACTATTAGGATAAGATTTAATGGAGCAACTGAGCTATATGGTCAATTGTTGTTGTTTTGGTGTTGTCTTGTCCCACGGTAATCATATCAGGCCATGAAGTTCAAGAATTAATTTGAGGACTGTCACAGGGACCTTAGTTAGAGCTTGATGCAAGGAATCATATCCAAATAGCATTGCTTTCCTTTCAATATTAGATTTGAAAGAGTTGGCAGCTATAAAAGGCTATTTTCTGCACATCTTGTAGAGTGGGCAAATTCCACTTAAGATGACACCCATGCAACCCTGACACTGTGCTGTCTGAAGTTAACTTTTTCTGTAAAGTTTTAAATACGCAGGCACCCTGTCATTTTACAAGGTTCACCTCTTTCATTTGGGGCTGTGCTGCACGTGCCCCCTGCGTGGGGTGTGGCAAGGTGAGAAGGGCAGAGAGCCTCACTACCTTTATATAAATGCAGAGGCCATTACTGTAGTTGAGTTTAGGGCACAAATTGCTCAAAAGGAGGAGAGACGGGATGGCCCTGCCCATTTCTAGAGTGTTCCTTAATGTGGTACATCTCTGCATCATTACCTGTGTAGAGAAGTGGACAATGAGCACCATTTTGCCATTTCTTCTTTATTTGTTTATAAAGGAGCCTATGGGAATCAAGCACACAAATTCTAGAAATTGGATAACTCTACAACACACCCTTTGCTTTTCTACAGAAGAAAAAAGACACCAATCTGTCTAACCTCCTTTGTAACACAAGTGACAACAACAGTGACACCTTCAGCCCACCTAACAACATAGTTACTCTTTTGTGCTCCACTCTTACTGCTGCAGAGTAAACTATGCTATCTCAGGGACTTTCTTTCAGCCCCCCTACCCCACACACCTAAGATAAAATTCTACAGTGACCTGGAGGCCTACTTCACCATCTCAGACTTAAGAAATATTTCCACCACACCAATGAACAGTGCAATAACTTGCAGATATCTTCCTCCCAATACTGGAAGAAGATATTTTACATGAACTTCCCCTGACTGTTGAAACAGCAGACTAGACTTCTATAAAGATTGTTTCTGCCACAGTGCAAATGCTGAAATCATAGACAAACAACATCCCTTCCACCATAACCTAAGCTGTGCAGAATGCAATGCCATCCACAGCCTCAGAAACAACTCTGACGTTGATATTAAGGAGGCTGATGAAGGAGGTGCTGTCATCATCGTGAATAAATCAGATTACAGTCAAGAGACATATAAACAACTTTCCAACACAACATTCTACAAACCACTTTTCTTTGACACCACTTACTCAAGATATTCCATGAAGCAGCACTGGAACAAATAAAGATAGACATACCCCCAGGATCCAAACTAAGAACATCCTATCTCCTACTTAAACCCTGGACGCCCGTCATCTCAAGAATTGGCACTCTTACAGCAGGCTTATCTGACTGTGTAGATTGTCTCCTCAGTACCTATGCTATCAACCTAGCTATGTTCAAGACACCATGGACTTCCCAAGAAAAATTCAATCCATAGGTGAACTTCCAGAGAAAACCATGTTGGCTATATAGACACAGAAGCTTTGTACACCAACATCCCACACAAAAATGGACTGCAAACTACTAAGAGAGCTATCCCAGATGACATCACAGCACACCTCATGGCTGAGCTTTGTGACTTTATACTCGCCCACAACTATTGCAGATCTGATGATAATTTTAATCTCCAAGTCACCCGCACTGCTATGGGTACTCACATAGCCCCATAATATGCCAACATTTTTATGTCCAACTTAGAACAATGCTTCCTCCAATTTCATCCCTAAGTACCATTTTTCTACTCACACTACACTGATGACATCTTCATCATCTGGTCTCATGGTAAGGATGCCCTTGAACATTTTCACAAAAAATTCAACAATTGCCACCCCACAATTAAACTTAGCCCGGAATACTCCACACAGGAGATCCACTTTCTGGACACCATACTGCAAATTAGTGATGGACACACAAACACCACCCTATACCAATAACCTACTGACTGCTATAGTTAGCTACATCCTTTGAGCTTTCATCCAAGACACACCACATGATCCATTGTCTGTAGCCAAGCCCTAAGATATAATCACATTTGTACTGATCCCCTAGGCAGAGACAGACACCTTCAGGGTCTCTATTAATCATTCTTAAAACTACAGTACTCCCCTGGAGAAGTGAAGAAACAGAATGATGGAGCCAAAGGGGTACCCAGAAGTCAACTACTACTGGAGAAACCCCAGAAAGAAAACAAAACAATGCTACTTGTCATCATCTGCAAACTCCAAATCAGACCTCTATAGCACATCATCAAGGATCTACAGCCTATTCTACAAGATGATACCTCACACTGGGTATGTCTACACTATGTGTTTAAGTCGACTTAAGGGCCCTTAAGTTGACTTAAACAGAGCCCTGTCTACACTGCAGGGAAATAAAGTCGACTTTATAAGATGAACTTATAAAGTCGACTTTACTGTTAAGTTGACTTTATTAAATCGACTTAAGGCAATGTGGACTAACTAATTCGACTTAATAAAGTTGACTTAGTTCAGTGGGACCATTAATTTGACTTTATTAAGTCGAATTAAGCCAGGACATTCATTTAAAGTTGACTTTATAAAGTCGACTTAATGTAGTGTGTACTCACTAAGTCAACTTTAAGTAGACTTTATTAAGTCAACTTAATAAAGTCGACTTAGCTTTTACAATGTAGACATAGCCACTCACAAGTTTTCAGCGACAAGACTTCTGCTCACATACACAAAGCCCCCCAACCTTAAGAAGTTACTCACCAGCAGCTACCATCCGAACAACAGAAATGTTAAAGCAGGCACCTATTCCCTGCAACAAAACATGTTGCCAGTTTTGCCCCCATATCTGCACAAAAGACACCATCACAGGACCTAATCAAATCAGCTACTCCATCAAGGGCTCATTACCCTGTTCATCCACCACCAATGTAATTTATGCCATGTACTGGCAATGTCCCTTTGCCTTATACATTGGACAAACAGGGTCGTCTCTGTGCAAAAGAATAAATGGACAGAAATCTGAAATCAGAAATAACAAGTTTCAAAAACTAGTGGGGGAACAGTTCAGTCTCCCTACTAGGTCCATTGATGATTTGTTAATGGCTGTATTTTAACAAATGGATAACAAATCAAAACTTCAAAGAAAAACTGCAGAATTGGAATTCATATACAGATTTGACATTTGTCTTAGGGCTAAATAGGGATCTCAAGGGCTGTGTCCACGAGAGTTTTATTTCAAAACAACAGTCGTTGTTTTGAAATAAAACTTGACTGGTCCAGACAACGTTTCCTCATTTTGAAATAAGGAGCTCCCTTATTTTGAAATAAGGAAAATCATTTTGATACAATAATACTTAGTTTTGTATCAAAATGAGGGTTATTTCAAAACTGTGGTTTCAAAATAACCCCGTCTGGCTCTGTTATATCGATATGGAACACATATCAATATAACAATGGACTTTTCGTCAACGCTCCCTGGCCAGGGTGCTGAGGGGAGGTGTAGGAGGTGGCGGATGCCCCAGCCAGCTTCATCTGCTGCTCCCCCTTGCTGGGGATTGGAGGGTCAGGCGCCCCAGCCTGCTTCGCCCTCCCTGCCCCGGCAAAGCAAAGCGGTGGTCGAAGCCGGCTGGCACACCTGCTACCGCCTCTGCCACTGGCAAGGGGGAACGTCGAGTGAAACCGGCTTCTCCCCCTTGCCTGGCAGCAGGGGGGGCAGCGGGCACCTCAGCTGGCTTGGCCGGCTGCTCTGCTGGGTAGCGGGGTGGCAGGGGCACCCCGCTCCCCCAGCCCCTAGCTGCCTGGAAGCAGCCAGGGAAGATGCCCGCTGGGGTGCCCCTGGCCGCTTGTAAGCGGCGGGGGGGGGTGCCAGTTTCCCCAGACCCTCACAGGCTCTGTAGCTGCAGGCTGGTCAGTTTCACCTTTGTGAAATTGACTGCAGGCTACAGAGCCTGTGAGGAGGAGGGGGAACCGGCACCCCCGCCCCCGCCACTTACAAGCAGCCAGGGGTGCCCCTGCGGGTATCTTCCCTGGCCACTTCCAGGCAGCCAGGGGCTGGCGGTGGGGTGTCCTGCTTGGTCTGCTGGTGCCACGGATCACTGCCCTGCTGGACTGGGCACACTCTGCCCAGGTTGGCAGCAGCATGTGCCCAGCCCGGGCGGGGAGGCAGAGCAGGTGTCGCAGCCCCTGCCACCCCGGGCGGCATGCACCTTGCCCAGGCAGGGGGGCAGAGCCCACAGCTGCAGCTTCCCCTAGGGCAGCAGGTGCCCTCAAGTCCAGGCAGGGGGCTCAGTTGGCACCCATGGCTTTCCCTGGGTCAGCACCTGCCCCTCAGCTCTGGCTGGGGGACAACCGGCGGCTGCGGCTTCCCCCTCAAGCCAGGCGGCAGAGGAGGTGCCTCACAGTCCCTCCCCTGCTGCCGCAACAGCAGCCGGGGGCAGGGGGTCAGGACAGGAGGATCCCTGCGGTGGTGGCAATTTTCCCCTGCCTGGCTCTCCAGATGAGAGCCAGGCAGGGGATTGGTTGGCAACATGGCACTGCTAGGAGGCCATGTTGCCACACCTCCCACGGTGCCCCTGTGCTGAATCAAAATAGCATGTCCACACACTGGGCATGCTATTTCGATCTGAGGGGCTTGCCTTATTTCAAATTAACTTTTTCTTAATTTGATTTAAGTTATTTCAAAATAAGGCTTTGATTTCAAATTGAGTTATTTCAGAATAATTTATTTTGAAATAACACTTTATATGTGGACATAGCCAAGTAGTAGTAGTTGTTGTTGGGGTTTTTAGTATTATTGCAACAGGTGATTTGACCTCACCTCCCTCTATATTCTGTTCCCCACTGTTTGATTTTAAACAACCGCTCTGATTTTTTGTAACAGTCTGACCTGATCCTATGACTTACATTTTCTTGCATTTATTTTCTTCCTATTCTGTAAATTCTGCCATCTTCCAGCATCTGATGAAGTGAGGTTTTTTTTTCCATTAAATCTCATGTGATCAATAAATTTTGTTAGTCTTTAAAAGTCCCACAGGACTCCTTATTTTTTCTGCTTAATTCCCTTATGCTTCTTTGAAAATCCCATCTCAGGCTTACAAATAAACCAGTGATAAATTATCATCTACACTCTCCCATTGACTATCAGCACAGTAAATAAAACTTCTCAATCTCTCACATAGATTATAAATTCTTTGTAACAAGCAGGTTTTTTTCTTGTGCTTGTATACTTCTAGAATAGAGGGGTCCTGATCCTTAAATGGGGTTCATAAGTGGTTTGACAATAAAAATATCTGGGAAAAGAAACCTGTATTTTTGCCTTTGTCTTTAAAGCATAAACATTGGCAACCTGAAGACAAATTTTGAAGACTACTCCCCAAAAAGAAGTCCAAACCATCATGTGAAGTATGATAAAAGACAAGTCCCTGAAAACAATGGTTGACATTAAAAAAACTGACTGAGGGCTGTCCTGTCAACTTAATAAAATCACAGAAATGAGCAGCTGCAGCTATGTCAGTGAGAGAGCATGTCCTACTGACATAGTGCTGTCCACGCAAGTGCTTATGCCTGCAAAATTTCCATCACTTAGGGATGTGGTTTTTTTTCACCCCCTAAGCGACAAAATGTTTGTCAGTGTAAGTGCTAGTGCAAGTCCTGAGAATAGTGACCTGGCCAGTTGCCAGTACAGCAATCACAAGCCAATCAAAATCTAAACATGAACCACATTTTTTTAAGTGTCACATCTCTCAGCAACCAGAAACTCAAATAAATACATGAAATGAAAGCTAAGAAAACCAGATACATCCATTTTGTTAGCTGTCCAGCAAAGCTCCTTCTGTTGCTGTTGTTTTCCTTGGCTAGGGTTTGCAAACCTTACATGGTAACTGTCCCCTTCCTTTTCAAATGATGCCATTTCTTTTAAATCTTAAACATTCATTGTAATGGCAGATGATTGTTGTGATGCCAATCAAAGGCTTTGTTAGCAGGAAGAGGCTGGAGGCTCCAGGATGATCTACAGAAATGCTGATCATTCTGCAAAAGGAAGGTTTGGGGTTACTACACATTGCTTTTCTAGCTTCCACTCTCTTACTGTTCTAACGCTTAGCTGAGATATTGTACTAAAGAAGATAATTTGCTTTCCTTTCTGGCCATGCAGTAGACAGGAATCTGCTGCAGCATTTGGACATAAAAAAATACAACAAACAAACAAATCAGAATACTGCTGTGGAAAAGCACTTGCAGGAAAGGTGTTAGAATAGGATATGGAGTGGGAAAATATTAATGTAGGATGTATTAAAATGCACAGAAAAATTATATTTTTTGTTTGTTACAAACATGAAGTAATTTGCCATTTATTAGCTAGTGGTAGTGAATACTATGCTGGCATTGCAGTAGTCAGCTTGTCAATGTGACCTTTTTTAATGTCACATGTCACAAAATTTCATGTCACACTAAGACAATGTGACAGGACAGAGCAGTGCTTTTCTAATGTTTTCCCTTCACGTTCTCAAAAGTGTTTGCATCATAAAGAGGAAAGGTACAGTATGCTTGGTGATTCACTGAACTCTGGAAAAAGAAAGGTCATACTACAAGACTTGATTTTTTTCCTCCTCTTCCCCATTCTTTATGATCTATCTATCTATCTATCTATCTATCTATCTATCTATCTATCTATCTAATATTTAGAAACACTCTATAAAATTCAAATAAACCAGAAAGGCAATCAGAGTGCTTTATGTTCGATGACAAGAACAAACTTGAAATGTCAGGGCTAGAATGTCACTCAAATTCTTTATGCAGTGTAATTTCCTTACATCTGATGTAATGAGAACTAAATGTAAATGCCTTAGTCCAACTCCAGGAACAATCTTTGGTGGTTTTGTGTATACAAAGAGACAAGGGCCCTAAAGAAAACAGCACTAATTTTCATCTTTTACTTTTAAAAACAAAACAAAAACCAGTCAAACAAAAACATTGCATTAAGACTGACTTTTATGAAAAAAAATACAAATCAACTTACATTTTGTATAAAATATTTGAAATTCTTGGCAATGGAATATAGACTCTAAGGTCTGTCATTTGTGATGTGGAAAGCCTTCTTTCTTATATTAAGGATATTGTGGCTAAAGCAGTTTCGTGAAAGAGTTTAGGCACTTTAAGGCAGTTTAATTTTTCATGTAGTAGAGTAGTAGAAGGAACATCTTTCTTATCCTCAGTATACTTGGTAAATGTTCTTTTTCATAGTGATTGTTATAAAATATAATGCCAGATCCTCAGCTGAGGTAAATGTGGCCCATAATATACATATAAATGCTTTTTACAACTGATTTTGTGTTGCATTAGTGTAAGATTCATACACTATATGTGGTGTATTTAACACCACTTGTATTTTCTAAGTTTACTTTGAACTATTAAAAGTATCTCCAATAGGGTGGGCCAGTCCATGTTGCATCTATGACTGTATTACCCTTTTCACTTTTGGGTTTGGGTGCTTTTATCCAGATGACATAGACTCTAGAACAAAGGTGGTGGTGAAGAACATAGTGATGGATTGGTGTGGGGATTTAATTTTTAAGTGGAAGGAGAGATTCCCAGTTTTCTGCAGTTGTCTGTTGGCAAAGACGTAGGTTTTGACCTTTGCATTGTTAGGTTCATGCTTCTGCATTAAGTGTCTTAAGGAGTTCAGTAGTTTTGGAGGACTTTGCCTTCTTTCCCCTTTCATCATGTTGTCTGAAGGTGGTGACAACTGAGACGTTCACTGCTCTGGATTTTCAATATCCAGGCTTTGATAAGAGTGAAACCATCTTAAAAGGGGTGGGGGGTAATTAGGTTAATGATATCTAAATATCAAAAGGAATCATATTAAAGAAGTAGAAGGAGGAGTCCTAAAGAATAGGAAAATCCTGGATGATTTGTTGTCATCTAGCTTGTCTGTGTAACTAGAAATAGCCTCAACATCTGTGTAGTACTAACAGATCAACAGAAGGCAAATTAAATAGGACTATGCTAGTAAATAGGAATATAATTTGCATTTCATCTTAATCTATTTAAATTTTTTTTAAACATTTCCTACTGTTATGCAAAAGTCATTGGGAATGTGCATTGCTCACATGGGGCAAATTCCAAAACCCACTGAAATCAGTGAAAAGACTCCCATTGACTTCAGTGGACTTTGGATCAGGGCCATATTGCTGTTATCACTAGTGCAGAAAATTGGTTCACAACATTTGTTTATAAGAATTGGTGCCATAATGTTTGAATGGATGGTAACGCTGAAGAAATCTTATTGGCAGCATAGGAATGAAAGGGTACAAAACTGCTGAATTGAGTATTGTGCAACAAATTAATAGATATTTCCATTTACATTGTTGATTTATATTAGAACTCCTCTTAGCATTAGGCAAATGAGTTTGGAGTAAAATAACCAAAATGTGGACATTTCTCCCATACCTTTTCTTATTTTTGAGTGTTTTAGTTTACTTTATTCTTTCTCCAATTTTGCATTGCTAGTTATTAGCCTGAGCTAGAAGTGAAAACGGCAAAATACTTCATTTGCCAAGAGTGTTCCCTTGGTATCAAATTTCGACATTCTCTCCTTACTAATTCTTTGAGTATCTTCATTCTGCTGCTTATATCCTCTTTGTCTCACCTTCTGCACACTTTTTAGGATGTTTACACATTGTTGTTGACATTGCAGAAGAACAGAAGACATTAATTAAGAACTTTGCAAGTACTGAGTCTCAACTGTTTTTTGTAGGGCAACATCTCTGTGTGTTTATCTGTATTTTTTCTGTAATTATAGCACATAGCCAGAAGATCACAGAATCATAGAAGATTATGGTTGGAAGGGACCTCAGAAGGTTATCTAGTAAATCCCCTTACTCAATGCAGGACTAGATCCAACTAAATCATCCCCATCAGGGCTTTGTCACGTCACACTTAAAAAGCTCTAATGACAGAGATTCCATCACCTCCCTCATTCCAGTGCTTGTCAAAGTTCATCCTACTATCCAATCCAGACATCCACCACTTTAAGAG